>VZRR01008454.1:0-66637 GCA_013398015.1 Oreocharis arfaki | reverse complement strand
CTGTCTTTCAAACCGAGACACCCCTCATTCGCTACAACATCAAGTTGTGCCATAACATAAGAGGAATGGTCTTTTAAATAAAAATGGCTCTGCTTTTAAAGAGGTAAAAAGATCATAAATCTTTAGACACAGCCCATTAGCTGGAATTATGCACAAGTGAGTAGGAATTTTAAAGATGATGTTCCAGTTTTTCATCCAAATTATTGATACTGCAATCTTCTATTAATTTCCCTGTTACTTGTATATACACTCATGCACCTTCATCTATCTTGTCAGGCACATGCACCCAAGATTTTACCAGCAAGAGACTGAGAGAACCCAAGGTCGGTAGAGAGAAAGCTGTAGAAACACCCATGGTCACAGGGAATTCTGAGTGCTTCTCCAGCAAGTACATGGGAGCAGAGTTCTGTGACATAGGAGGTGCACAGACCCTATAGCTTCACAGCTTCCCCCCCGCACTTCCCCACAGTGGAAGTGTTTCAGTTACATCACTGAAAATGCCAGAGAACAAATCGGTATCATGGAGAGGCGGGTGCTGTTGATGCACCGCTGTATGACATGGGAAGCCAGGGAGAGTTTCCTGTCTGCTGAGGCTTTGCTGCTATGAATATGTGTTGATTTGGGCAGTTTTTAGTAGCGGGGGAAGGCCACAGAAGTAGTTTCTGTGAGAAGCTGCTGGAAGCTTCCACCATGTCCTGCAGAGCCAATCTTTGATGGCTCTGAAGATGGACATGTCACTGGCCCAATTAAAGAGGTTGGTAACACCTCTGTGATGACATATTTAAGAAGGAAATCAAAATAGCGTGAGGGCAGTTTTTTCCCAGGGGTAGCGAGGTGCCGGGAGCCATCCTGGCACCATGTGTGGCAATGCGGCTGCCATTGCAGCGTGGCCCACGGCGAGCTTTGCCTGCCTGACCACCCCAAGCCAGCCACGCTGCAGACAGAAAGGCAGGAGCAGCAGTGGCGGCTTCCCCTTCTTGGCGCTCTGCATGAAGAGAGGCATTGAATGGCACTGGCACGGCGGCTGTGACTGCCCGTGCAATGGCAGTGGGGGCCACATGACCAGCAGCAGAAACATGGTGTGCGATTCCCCAACATGGAACCTAGACGAGATCTACCTCTCAGTGCTGCAAGATGCTATAAGAATCTTTGAATTTGTGCAAATTGTTGACAAGGATACCTATGAGCAGCAATTTTTCTTCTAGTCAGAGATTTTTCTTCTAGTCAGAGAAAGAAGAGGAAGTGGAGAAAGACATGTGGAGAAAGACAACATGACGGCACCAAGGTCAGTGAAAAGAAAGAGGGGTGGAGGTGCTCCAAACATTGGAATCGAAATTCCTCTGCAATCCGTGATGAGGACTATGGTGAAACAAACTGTCCCCCTGTAATCCATGAAGTCCACAGGGAGTGCAGAAATCCACTCTCAGCCCATGGGAAAAGTGCCCACGCTGGAATGAGTGTAGGCCAGAAAAAGCTGTAATCCAATGAGAGACCTGAAAAGAGAGAGAGGGCCCCTGCTTCCAGAGACAGAGAGAGCCCTTGCTTCCAGACTAGAGCAGCCTATTCTTAAAAAACTGTACCTTGCGGACGAAGGACCACAGTAGTTCTGGGAAAACTGTTTTGCCCGTGGGAGAGACTCACAGCACAGCAGAGAAAAGACTCCTCTCTCTGAACAAACTGAAGAAGATCTTGGGTAAGGAACTGACCAAAACCCTCTCCACACCCTGTCTCCCTGTGCTGTCGATGGGAAGGAGGAAAGGGCTGGGGGAAAAGGATGTTTTAAAGGCTTCTTTTACTCCTTTTTATCCTCCTTTGACTCTGTTAATAATAAATTTACTTTATACCTTTGAATTTGAAGGTATTTTGCTCTTAAAGTGTTTTCTCCCAGTCCTTAACTCATGAGCCCTTCGTTTTTTTCCCTTTTTCTGCCGAACTATAGCAGAGGAGAGTGAGTGAACTATTTTTGTAGGTGCCTGGTGTTTTAACCAATGTCAAACCATGATAGAATGCTACAGCTTGACACTTTTCCCCATAGGAAGAGAGTGATGATTTTAGTCTTGCTTCAGATGACCATCTTACTCTAATTCAGCTCAAAGCTCAGAAACCATGACAAACCATTTCCAGAGCATATCATAGCAGGCAACCAAAGTGGCTTGTTTGGGAAGGACGGGAGTAATTTTCATATACTTGGAAAAATCCTGGGTTCAAAATAACCATTTTCAACTGATTAATTGAACTCACTACCTGCTGCACAGGTAGTGAGACACATCTTGCTTGCAGCAAGGAAGGCAAAAGCTCTGTGCTCACAGCCAGCAGCTGGAGGTGGTGGAAACGAGGAGGAGAGATGTTCATCCACCCACAAAGGTGGAACCCAACCAGGCAGCTTTGGAAGGGTGAAGGTGCAGCAGCAGCAAATGGGAAGCTCTGCCCTGGGCTTCGGGACAAAACAATGTGAAGCGGCATTAAAAAAAATCCAGTAAAAACAAATGAGCTATTGATACTTCTCAGCACAGTTGTGCCAGACTTGCTGCAAATTCAGGCTGGGCGTCCTGAGAGTGCTTTGTCACTGTGGTCTCCAGCTGCTTGTCACTTTGTAGGCACCCAGTTAAGCAGTCTTTCTCACAGGAAAAAACCCGAGGGGCCTTTCTTCAACAGAGAACTTTGCTATGAGGCATGGTCTCATTTTGTGCTGCAGTACTGCCGGCTCAGTACCGAGCACCCACCCGGTCCAGGGAGAGGCTGTCCAGACTGCTCAGAGGCGCGAGAGGGCTGGCGAAATTCCAGCAGGAGTTCGCCCAACCCACCGATGGTACAGGCATGCTGAGGAAGGAGATACAAGGTGGGGGGGCTTCTCGAGATGGTGCGGGATTTATTATGGCACCGGGGTTGTGCCAGGAGAAGCGAGACAATGTGTTCCACACTCACAGTTATACCCCTGTGAGTGGGCGGGGGAAGATACAGAACATCCAATGGTGCAGGAACATGGGGTTTGAATTTGGCGGGCTGGGGGTACAGAGCCAATGGGAAGGATCGTGGGAGGGGAGAAACACTGTGGGGTGGAGGGGAGGAGATGGCCGTGCCTAGTTTGTGGGGAGCGCACCGCAACAATTTTGGTAAGAGGGAGTTCTGACGAGAGTTACAGACTATGAAGAGGTTTTTTCCCATTTTTTAATATCTTGAGACTTGCCATTCATTACTTGGCAGTCTTCTGTTATGCATCCCTCACCTATTAAGCCTACTCATTTTTAATTGCTTCTTTTTTTTGACTTCATAAATACTTTTCACTTCCTTTTCAGCTTTTTTTTAACGCATCTTTGCGCATTTGCATGTCATCTTAGATTTTTCTGGGCCTTGTTCTGATGTGGAACACAATCAAGCCACCATACAAAGCTTTGGAACACATTCACCATTACCTCTATTCTGGACTTAATTTCCTCCACACCCTTTAGAGCATTATATTCATGTGCTTCTTGGCTGGCAGTAATATACGTGGGATGCAAATGCCTGGTGGTTCTACTGAGAGCTGGACAACAAGAAGCTTCTCCTACAGAGGTGCCAAATCCCCATGGTCTCTTGTTTCTTGCAGAATGGCTGGGCCGTCAGCCTGCTGGGATATGTCCTTGCACCAGCCCCCTCCCTACACCAGTTCTGCCCCCTCCCAGTGGGGCTCAGCTGCCCAGTGGTGCCCATGCTCAGCCTTCAGCTCTGCTGTGTGTGTTAATGCATCTCCCTCCTACAACCCTGGGACAGGTTGTCTCTGTTCAGGAACATCACTGGATTTTTTAAAGAGTGCTGGTGATCTCTGGTGTGCTTGAATCTATTGTCAGAGTGACATCAGCTGGGAAATGCTGGTAGTGGAGCAGGACTTTTTTTTAACAAGTTTCTTTCCACCCAAAAGTAAGTTCCCCCCTACGGTGCATACAAAATCACCTCAGTTCTTCTGAAATCCAAAAATCCTAAGAAAATTATAACTTTCCATAATCTGAAAGCAAGCAATGACCTCCCTCTTCAAGAGCATTACCAAGATTAATACCCAATGAAGTTGTATTTTAATTATTTCTTGTCACTGTAAATTCTTCATAGATGAAATGAGCAAGAGCGAAGTGGAACACAGCAGTGCAGCTGATGGACAGAGCTTGGCACAGTGGAGTTTTCTCTTTTAGTCATACAGGAATGAAGTTTCAGCATTAGCTCTTGTAGGGGCTGGAGGTGACAACTGTCATATTGAAGGGCTGGCTGCTGGGAATGTTTTTTTCCTGATCCTTCTGGTGATAGTAATTGTATTTTAATTTACTATTAAGACTACAGGCCCCTCATTAAAAAGCAAAGCAGTTGTCACACAACACTAAGTGAGTCAACACATGTTTATAACAATTGTTGTCACAGGCTGCCAACATGTATTACTACGCAAAAACCTAACATGTTTCATATGATCAAGGCATAAACTACAATTGTATTTCTTTCTGAAATATATCAGGAATTGCTGTAGAGTACCATGGACAATCCTAGAATACACAGATGAGCAGGAAATACATCGAGATTTCTTTTTTGACAAGAAAGAATGCATACTGTATTTCTAAATGTGTGATAGATGTGGGTGGAGAAATCCTTCTCAAAGAGGAAGATAGGTAAAGAAATTGTCAGAGACTCATATCAGCACTGAAAAAAGGTTTCTTTTCCTTGGGGCAGGAGACTATTTATTAAGTTTTTTTAGCCAAAAATCTCTGTAGGAACAGCTGAACTCACCTTTTGGGAAAGAAGCTGTATGAGATCTTACTTGAGAATATCTATGTTTGCTTCCCTTACACCCATTATTGGTTTGCTGAACCACTATAGCCAGGGTTTCAATTAAGATTTTGTTTAATGACTAAAGATTTGCAGTTCCAGAAAGTGACAGGCATTTTTTCACTGTCTAAGTTAAGCCTTGCAAATGGAAGTTGCCTCTTTTCCATACAGTGAACTGATTGCCCTGAAGGTCATAGGGAAAAACGACATTTTTCTAGACACAAGCTAATTTAAAAGATGATGAAAATATCCCCTGAAAACCAGTCTGCACACATAGCATGTCTTTTGAAAGAAAGGAAAAAGCCAAGCTTCCCAGGAGAAAGTGACTCCTGGACTTACTTTGGCACCAATGCCCTTGGCAGGTGCTGAGCTAGCACACTTCCTGGGACCACTGTCAGGAAAAAGGAATACTTTTGCCTGCAGTACTTCCACTTCATTGAAGACTTTCAAAGGTGATATAAGTAAAGGAAAGGAACAAAGTGCTCACTGGAGTAAAGAGCTCCAATAATTCCCAAATTATTTGTGAAAGTCATATTGAGCTGGTATGAAGTTCATGAGTTTCTCCAGGGAACAAACTCTTATTTTGTTCCTAGTTGAAATAAAATTGTCATCAGTAGTTCAAGCAATGGAAAAGTGTAGAGCATTACAGTATACATTTCTAGTGAGAGTTCCTATGTAATCACAAGGCCAAATATAGTTAAAAAAATTAAATATGAGATTCCCCAGCAGGCAGAGGTTTCAAGATCAATATCCTTAAATGGGTCATTTAAAATGCTTCATTGAATAACACTGTACTACAACAGCCTGTTGGAAGCTGCTCCTCAGGATCACTGCTCACAAGACGTATCTGTTAGCTGATATTGAAAACAATTCTGCATAGGATGCCCAAAGTTTTATCAGGGTAGGTTTTTCAGAACCCTTCACTGAAACCCAGATAATGAGAGATGACATTTCTAGGTGAGCACTGTTAAAAATGGTAAGAGGAAAAACTGCATTTATCTATTTACTTCCCAGTCCAAGGGGATAATCAACGCCAGTTGCTTCAGTCAACAGCTGGTGAGGATAAAACCAAGAACTTCCCTGACACCATCTGGTTTAGTTAGAGAGGCTCTGGGAGAGAGGGAACCAAGCGGACACAGTCACTTGGCACACCAGGCTGCTCCCTACCTGCAGCTCCAGCTCTCACTGAGCTTTTCTCAGAGCTACTTTGGCTGAGTGAGGAGATTCTTTGCTTCCCTGCATTTTTGTTTCTCAGTGATGGCTCTGTTTCCATTCCCTCTGGCTTGCCTGCACCTTCGGCCAATGTCAGTGCTCTATCTGCATTTATATGCAGTCTATTTAATAACTCCTCCAGCCCAACAGCTGACATTTCTGAGCAGCTTTGCATCTTGAAGAAAGCTCCTTGATTACCTTGGCAGAACACTCAAAGGTCATCTATCCTCTTTGTACCTACCAATACAGTCTAAATTGCCTTCTGGTCTGAGGCAAAACTCTATTGCCACCTGTCTGGTTTTTATAAAATGAATTAATATTTGCAGTTTAATGCCAGTTTAGTATCTTAAACCAGCTATAGGTACAGTACTGTACTCTGGCTGGTTACTACCTCTCCTTGAAGAACTACCCTCATTTTGACAAAATATTACAGGAGTAATCATTAAACTAATTGTTGAAACCTGTTTTCTAAAATAATTGAGGCTTTTCTATCCTGACTCAAGCAGGCCCAGGAGTAACAGCTCCCTGTTTTTTTCCTCCTTTTGCAGCTGAGCAAAGTTCAGCAAGTGTCCAGTCTATAACATCATGCTGTCCACTGCAAAAAGGCTGAATTATGCTTTATTTTCATAGCTAGGCACACTAATTTGGGCATGGTTGCACCAGCCCAGCTCTTCAGTTTCACAGAACTTGTGTTTAGTGCTCATAACTCTTTAGAGGTAACTGACCCATTAGTTGAGCAAGAAAGACACAAATTTCTCCATAAAAACTCCTCTACTCTGTAGCTATCCCCAAGGTGATTTTTTTCTTTTCATTTGTACAAATCTCACTTTAGGCTTGGTGAATTATGCCTGAGGAGAAGTTCAAGCTCCTGTTACAGCTTCTAGTTCCTTTCTGGGTACAGTTCAGGTAATCTTATTAATTTATGGTTGTTATCCAAACTGCTTCCCATCTGTTCTGCTTCCCTCAGCTCTTTTCACGGGACAAGGGCCAGGAACGACTTGCGTTTCACAGTGAGTTTTGCATCCTGACTGTCCCTAACCTCCCCTCACTGCTCTCACTGGGGACATCGAAGTCGGTATTACAGATTTTGACATGGGGCACTTTCTGTGAAGCCCAACAGGCTGGCATGCTGGAGGATGTGGGAATAACACAGCTTTGAGTTTCTGGAATACAACATTGCTTTCATGGAGGAAAAAAAATTACTATCTTTTCTATCCTAACCCTGAAGTTAAAAGAACTGCACCCTGCAGGTGTCTAATTAATGTGTAGTTAATCTCATTAAATCTCAGCTCTTGCATTCTCACTCTTACAGACTCATTTCTTCCATGCACAGTTTCCAGCTTTCACCCTGATGAGATTTGTATGAAACACACCGGTTTCTCATTGCCTTATGTAGTGGAAAGTTTATGCAAACCAGGTCCTATGAAGCAGCTTCTGCAGAGTCCTTGAAAATGAGAATATTGAAAAACCAAAGCTTACCAGGACGAAGGGGGAAGCAGCTAACTCACATTATTTCATCCTAAATTACCTTTCCCTAACTGGGAGGAATTTAAAATAAACAACAAATGTTCTAAGAAACAGGTTTTTAGTGCCATCCATGATTTCTTCCATTATAACCAGTAATTGATTATACTCATATATAATTAATATAATTTGCATTTTGTCTACTGGGCTAGAAATATGGCTCCTAAATGCTAATTTCATACATTTAGGTTAAAAGGCAGTTTGAAGAGGTAAGAAAAAAGAAGTGCCTTAAGATTTCAGATCTATTATGGATGGACAGTGTGGGTTTTTTACTACCAGCTCATCTAGATCATTAGTAACAAATACTTAAAGCAATTGAATATACAAAATGAAACATTTCTACAAGTTTTCACACTCTTCAAAGTTGTGCTAAACTAATAAACAGGCATTTTCTCTGCTCTTTCTGAACAACTATTTCAACTCCTGCAACATGAAAATTACTATAAACTGGATTTTTTTACTATCTGATGTCCAATAGTTGTTTTATAAGGCAAGAACTGCTGGACTATGAAAAACTAATGCTCTGCAGGGAATTTTAGCTTCTTCTGGTAAGAACTAATTACACGAGGATTCCAGCTGTTTCTTGAGTTCTCTTCTCTTTTAAACTTCATTTTTATGAAGTAGCTGCACAAGTCAGTTGCTTGAAACTACAATCAATTACTTCCTCGGATTCTTTCCTTCCCATCACAGCTACAGGTTACAGTGACACCACCTACAAAAAGAAGTTACATGGACATGGTGTGCCACAAACCACAAACTCAACAACTGATTCCTCTCTTTTCAAAGTAAATGAGAACTGTTCTGTGGCTTCCAGACCCATCTTCTGATACAACTGCACTAACACCATTTTGAGTTTCAGAAGCCCAGTTTCACAAGTGAAAGACAATTTTAATTAAAATCAGACCCACGATATTTGTTTCTCCCTCCTCAACATTTTCTAACTTTCAAGTTATTAATGGGTAAGATGTCAATACTCTAAAATTACAAGATGGTAAAATTTCAGTTTGGTGCGTGATTAGATTCTGTGGGCTCCAATTGTGAAATAATGATGCAAAATGTAATGGAGTAATAATACATCTAATGCACGGGGTTCCATGTTACAACCCTCAAAACCAGTCAATCATTAATTCCTTTCCTTTAATTAATTTCTTGTTCAGCATCATTCACATTAAGAATTACTTTTCCGAAGGAAAAAACCTGAACAATATCAAGCCAAATATATTTTTGCAGCCCTGATACAGTAATATTAAACCCACAACCTTTAAGAATACGTATGAGCTTGAAGAACAAGACACCCCAGTCCATTCAGTAAAAATATTTCCCATTGTCCTGGGGTGAGTTTATGGTGTGTATCCCATATCGCCCAGACATGACTCTTGTGTCTTTCTGTGCCTTTAAAACTGGGTGCAAGAGAGGAGAAGTCAGATGAACTTTTTCAAAGCAGTTCTGTGCTCCAAAGACACAGCTATCTCGCCCTGTATGCTTCTGCGGGGTGAAGAGCAGGAGGAAGCACCCTTCTGGTTTTTCTTCTGCCAGTTTTTTTCCTTTGGCTCTGTTTTCTTTGGAGAGAGAAAGAGAGTTGAATTTTGTTTTTTTCCTGGGACTTTGCTTTCTTTCTTCTCTTCTGGACTTGTTCTGAACATCAGAACCGGGCATTTTGAGGCCTTATCCCAGTCCGGAGGAGGAGGCCCCCACACCAACCCAGCTCTGAGAAAGAGGAAGGAGACTACACCCACAGGAGGACTCAAAATCTTCCAGGTTTTCTCTCCACAGCGAGAGATTTTATTATATAGCATTATTTTCCTTTTCCTGTGTGTTAAATAATTAGGTTTTTTTCATCTCTTTCACTTTCCTCTGAAGATTTCTTTCCTGAACCTGGTGGAGGAAGGGTGACTGTAATTTGCCTTCTATCAGAAGGTATTTTCCTCCAAATTTGCTTGAAACCAGCACACCCACAAACCTGTGTTAATGGACCTTATAACAGTTTCTTCAACAGGCAGTAGAGTCCCACGTCAACTTATCTTGATTAACAAGGAAATTGCAAGCTGTTAGTTGTAATTCCCTACACTGCTTCGATAACAATTTCTGTATGACAGGAGTCCCAAAAGAAACTCACACTGGATAAATATACCAATAACTATAAACCCAAATAAAAGGTCCTCCATTAATATGATACCGGAACACTTGTAAGTGAACTTTTAAAATTGTAGCTTCGTTTAGGTTGGAAAAGACTTCTAAGATCAAGTCCAACAAGTTACTGAAAAGTCTGAAAACTAGTATTTTCAGTCAATTTTATGTTGTTGCTGCTAAGCTAAATATAAATATTTTGAAATCAAGTGATGTGGTAGGTTTAAAGATAACAAAATACTTCAGTCTTGAATTTGGCAGTCCAGATGGAGGAGTTCAGAGGTATGATGAGAATATTTTTAAATTTTAAATTTAAATTTTAAATCGTGTCTCAATAGAAACAAGGTAAGAGCAGTATAATCAGAATTTCATCTTGTTTCTAACATGGACAGTACTAACAGTTTTGTTAGCAGAGCCATATGAAGTAAATAGGAACATTACATCTGCAGGAATGAAAAAGTCCAAGGTTTACAGGTCAATATGAATCTTTCCAATTTAAACACTGCTAAAAGCATAAACTGAATCACTTCACAGGGCTCCATTCTGTCCTACTATTGAGTTTTCATCATTTCTTTAATCAAAGCAACACTCTGAGATTTACAATTAAAATGTTAAAGAAAACTGCTACAGCAATAAAGGACACCGAGTTACAGTTTAAAAGTAGAAACACATAGCCAAATATTGAGTCAAAGAAGATGCATCTTCAGAATATAAGCTGAGTTTGCCTTCTTTCTGTACTGAGCTTCTGACTTTAAGAGAAAAGAGAATAAAGGGCAGGTATTCATCTTTGGACTGCTTGTCCCTGAAAGACGCTACAAATGTCTGAAAAATTAAGAAGGCAAATTAGCTGTATAACATTTTTATTTTACTATATTGACATTTTATGCACAAATACTTTTATCAGAGTAAAAATAGAAAATAATTGTTTCATGTAAAATTACAAAAAAAAGGCAAAACACAAAAGAAATACGTAATTATTAGCAGAGTATAAGTGTCTTTATTTAAAGAGTAAAAAGTACGCAAAAACCCTTCTGTTTTACAAAAATTGGGAATATTCTATGTTTTCCTTCGGGCATCAACAGAAAATCCTTTGACAATACATTCTACATTTTTTGTTTTACTGAAGACATCAAGTTAGTCACAGATTTCTCCCTCAACTACAGAGAGTGTGATAATAATTATATACCGCTTGAAAGGTTCTTTCCATACTAATTAGAACATGGTGGAAAAGCAGATGGAACCACAACAAAGAGCCCCAAGGACCATTACTCCTACTGAAAGGCTACAAAGCAACAACAGGATGCAATTACAAACAAAGGGTGAGAGCAGAAGTTTCCCCCATGGGGCTTATCAGGTAACAAGAAAAGGCAGGGGAATGAAGAATTGATGCTACTTTTCAATTTTGCTGCATGTTTATCCTCCCACAGTCCAGTTTGATCTAGACAGCTGGTATTTTAAGCTTCCTTTCTTTTTATACTGTATTTTAGCTAAAAAGGCCTCTCAAGAACTGTGCTACCTAGAACTACTGACTTGTACTGGACTTGTGTTTAGTCATGGACTTTTATTACATGCAGAGCTGCTGCCCTCAAATACCAACTTCACATAATTCTTGGTAAGCTAACTTGCATCTCCTGCACAAGTCATCTCCAACACTTGCCAATCAGTGATATCAACTCTAACATCAAGAAAAGAAGTGATGTTGACCTTTTGTGACAGATACATTTACATTTTTTGCTCAGGGCTTACAAATTTTTTTTAAAGCAAAATGGCACCAGCATGCTCAGCAGATGGAGTGCTGTAAGAGCTTAAGGATGAAAACAACAGTAAGAGTTACCAAAAGAATCCGGCAAAAACCCTTTGATTCATGTCGATGAAAAAACACAAGTTAGAGCTATATGCAAGACTTCTAGTCAAGCAAAAACTACCTGCAGATGAGCACCCACCTCCAAAAAGCTCAACACATCTTTAGGATACACCAAGTCTTCGTATTCTCTGCCTTCTGCATGCAAGTGTAACCATTCCTGATCAGCTCAAGAGCAGCAACCCAGTGCTCTCACTGCTCAGAACAAACACACTCTATGTTCAGAACCTCACTGTTCAAGGACTTTGGATTTAAGGTTTAAGAGTCACTAGATCCCTTACAGAATTAAAGGTCTTCCCTTCTAATTGTTATCAGAGGGGGTTTAATTCATAAAAAGTTGGTGAACATCAATGGTGACATAATAATTATGCTGTTTATTAACATAAAGGGGAAAAAGCAACCCCCAAACCACACTGTTCTCAGACATCAAAAGAAGCAGTCTAACAAGCACAAGTATGGAAACTCAAAAGCTGAAGCCTACTTTTTACTGCATGTGTAAGTTCGCAAGAAGCACTCTGAGTAGCTCAGAATTCAAGACACATCCCAACTATTTCTGATTCATCATCCAGACTTCAAATTGTGCCCAGCTCTGGAGCATGCATTTGGCTTAAGAAGCTTCAAAAATATCACTTGAAATTCAAAGAGAATTTAATTTTAAATTAAAAATACCTCTTTGTAGGTAATATACGTTAGACTGTACAATGATTGGGAAATTAAACTTCAGTACTCTGTAGACCTATTTTCAGTTTGCTTTTTGTTCCTAACCAGGGACTACTGACTGTGATTAACTTAAGTCTTCAGGTCCTAAGGCTGACTACCATGCAGGTATAAGCACCTTGCAGAACACAGTATTAATACTCCCCACCAAAACAATCTACTCTTTGGGTGAGGGCTGTTTTTTCAAGTTTTTGAATTACCTGATGGGGGATGGCAGTGGGGGAAGAAGTTCATCTTTGCTTTCTACGAAATGGCTAACGTCAAGTACATATTTCAAAACAGGTATTTGCCCTCATATATGCATATTATGTGTATATTACAATGAAATAGTCATAATTGGCTTTTCACCTAAGCCATATCTAAACCTGGATCTCCTTCTTCAGCACTGATCTCCAGCTAAGTCTAGTCCTAGTTTCCTTTGCTTTTAAACAGAGAAGCTATTTTAAGAACTTGATGCTTTGTAACATTTAACATGTCTTTCAGCTCCACTTGATTACAGAATAATGAACATATTTTAAACTTTGAAGGCATCAAATGCCATTTGGTAGTTCAGAAGAGAACAAAAGACTGGAAAAGGCTGCATTCACACAACTGATCAGCCTGGGGACTATAGGGACTTCATTTTTGTTACAAGTGTCGCAGAAATTACTTTGCACAGCCCCAGTCACAGCACTGAGTGGTTCCACCTCTCACTAGCTGCAGAAGTTGGGGTGATCCCTTAACTGACATTAACATATACGCTGTTAAAAGATCCAAATTTATGCAAGTCTGAGTTCTTTATAGGAATTCATGCTCTATATTGTACAGTCAAGAAACAAAAGAAGTTTCCAATTCTGATAAGAGCACCAACTGCTGTGGTAATAGAGGAAAGGCCTCAGGTTCCCACTTACAGGTCCTAGTGCTTAATTATCTTTCTCTGCTTGCAGGGATGCTGTAGCCAGTGCCACTGCTGTAACTGGCTGTGCAATGCCATGGAGCTGCATCTTGGCTAGTTTCTTCTGCTCGCACTCTGTGACCAAGCGGTTCAGCTCTGCTGCGCTGTACCCAATCAGAGTCTTCAGGTCACACACAAATTTGTACACAAATCTCTTGCCTTGCACTTTGCAGATCATGTCTCCATCATAGTAATACCTGTAAAATGGAAAAGAAATCAGCAATGGACAATTTTAGCATCTGTAATTTTCATATGCATTCATTACTTACTTAAGGTCACCAGAGGCTAAAATATTATTCTTTTTCTCATTGACGTTCTCGACAAGATACTGTTTAGGCATTTTCTTATACGAGAAAAGGGAAATGTTGAAAATTGTCTCTGTACCCTGGTATATTAAGGAGAAACAAACCACAGTAATTATTTTACAGGCCACTGGAAGCACCAGTTCAGGAATAAGTTTTAGAGTAGCTTAAAAACAGTTTGGCAGAGAAGATGTCTTATATATAGTGATTTGCCTTAGTAAGAAAATACTGTCTTTCCCCTTATTATTGTCCTTCGCTTTGCCTTTCTGAAAAAAAAAAAAAAAAAGCTAGGAACAGGTTGAAAATTACCAAGCAGTTTCTATGATATGAAAGCAGCTATTCTCTCCACTCTCTCTCTGAAGACAGTTATTCTGTCTTCAAAGATGGAAATAAAACTATAAAGGCATGGGTTAGATTTGTGGGGTTTTGCCAGTTTGTTTTGGTTTGTTTTTGTTGTTTTTTTTTCTTGTTATAGTTCATATGCTGTCAAAACGACATCTTTGCCTTTATTTACAACTAGAAGTGATTTCTCTAACTATAAATACCTTTTATATTGTGTGACAAAAGAATTATCAGATTGGGCAGAAATGTACTGAGATAACAAGGTCTATGTGACCCCGCCACTCCAGACACAGTTATAAAACCTTAGGTCACACCAATGAAACAGAAGTTAGAATTTTGCAGTTTTGTTGCTGTTCTTCTCTCACTGCAAGCTTTAATAAAATGTGTGTCACATTTCTCATTAAGCAAACTTAAGTGATTGAGATATAACTTGGATTTGATGAGCTTAACAAGCTTGTGATAAATCTGGAAAATAGTAAGAACTCAACCAACACAAATCACACAATTTCCTCAAAACTATCACCCAAATGCAGCACAAATGAACCCAGATTTCTTGACTGTCTAAAACTCAACCCTGAGTGACATGTTCATAAAGCAAAGAGGATTCATGTTCACTAGCAAAATTAAGTCCATTAAAGGACGAACTTCTGACTCCCAGCTCTAGTGGAAAAGAGGTAAGTTACTAAGAATCCAAGCAAATTCTTCAGACATCTCAAGTTCTGGGAAAAAAAAGCCTTTTAATTTATTACTTTTGAGGGTCAGGATTTAAGCAGCAGGACCAAAGACAGATGAGAGACGAGCTATGTAGAAAACAATGTCGGTAAACCTGTTGGTTCCTGAGATCAGGTGAGAAGCCACAGAGGTCTGTCATGGAGTACAGGAGTGTCAGAGTAGCTTATTATTGCTCTGTGGGTAAAGGCAGCATGGTTCGTTTGCTAAAGCTCTCCTTCAGCTTTCTCCTAAATGACATACAGTTATAAAAAAGCTTCCTTTTCAGTCCTTCTCCTCACTCTATCACTCAAACTACCACCTGCTTCCCTCAACTCCTTTGTTTCCTTCTCTGCATCTCTACACTTGTTTTTGGCTGCCACAACAGCTTCCACCCAGCAATTCTCCCTGTCCTCCAAAACATCTCAGCACCAGATGAGGGAACTGTTGTGGAATTGTGTCCAGCACTTTCAGCCTCTTACTGAGGTTTAGTTGCAGTGGGCTGGATGAACACTGTAACCACGAGGGTGGGATGATAATTTGTATTCAGCTTTGAAGTAGAGTCTTGTAGTACTGGGCAGAATTGGGGAAGCATGAGCAATAACCTGGTGTGTCCCTTGTGTGTGAAATAGTGTGTGGGAACACTGGGCAGACTCTCATGATGAATATGACAGGGTAGAGGACACAGAGAAACTGAGCTCTGCTCACTTGGGGCAATATGAAGCACCCACAGAAAAACAAAGTTTGTAAAATGTGGCCACGGAAAATGTCAAGTGGCAGTGGTCATCATTTTTTTTTAAAGTTACTTAACTCTGTACAAGCCTTTACATTTATTGTACAATCCCCTATAATTATTCCTGTACCAAAATATGCTGTAGAAAAACACTTTAAAAAACTGAATATACTTTGAATGATTTAATCCACATTAATGATATGATCAGAAAGGAAAAGGACCACAAGAAATTAGATCATGTTTATGCAAAGGCCCAGAACATGAAAGATTCCCACATCTCATGCTCGAAAAACTCAAGTTAAAATCAGTCAATGTGGCAAGAGGACATTTTCAATATTATGTTGAATGCATTTCTGATTACAGTATTTGCCTACTCAAAAATATAGAAAGCTAAAAATAAATAAAATTTTATACCCATGCAAGTTCACAAAGTTACTGGAATGTTCCAAGACACATGGAAACTTTGTTTCAAAAGAATACAGGAGATTAAATTATTTTTCTTCAAGTCTCACCCCCCTACTGGTTAACTAAACAGATCTGGATTTTTAGAACATTTACTAAGATATGTGTAACAAAAAAAAGCCACTCTTCCATTTCTGCCCCTCTGCCCTAGTTTCTATACTACCTGCTTTTCCTACAGCTGGGCAGAAGAGCCAGCATATTTCTCAATAATACCAACATAATTTCCTGTATTAATCAATAATTGACACAGTGATTCCAACACAATAGTAAACAAAACACATCATCATTTATTAAACTTTAGCTTGGCAACAGTGTTTATCACAGGAGTAGCAAGAGGCATTAAATATTCCTTCAGACAGTAAACTGTTAGAAAACATGTCAATGTTGCTGATGCAGCTGCCAAAATGATACCACTTTGAGGAATGTGATTTCCGTAATTCTGTGACTAAAACATAAATGCAAAACTTTTCTAATAGGGATTTATGCTGTTTAATATCCCACTGATAACATTATTCCAAAGTTCTTCCGCTGCTTTTGGTATCTTTTGTGGGATTTGTTGATAAAACATGAAAAGATTAGCATGGTTTACAAAATTTTTGTGTTTCGGAAGGTTTTCACATATGCCTTTAGTACACAGACTCACAGATACCCAGGCTGGAAACATGGGAATGGTATTGGAACAATACAGGCTGGGGAAGAGAAAGGTCCTGCTTTGGGCAGGAGGTTTGACCAGAAACCTCCTGCAGACCCTCCAACCCAAGAGAGTCTGCGATTCTATGAAAAAAAAGTAACATTCTAATTTAATACATAAGTAATGAAAGAAAAGCCATACAAGACCAGACTAAAGATCCATCTAGAACAGGAACAGACCCCAATAGACTGAAACATAACACCTAAGGAAAAGCATGAGAGTAAGCATCTACTGATGCTCTTCCTTGCTTTTAGTGACCTGAATGCTCAGGAACTCTTAGAAGTTGCATCTTTCAATACCTAATAACACTCAAAATATTTCTTTTTCATTAATTTTTCCACTTGTCTGTCAAGCATAAAATAATTCTGGCTTAGACAATACTGTGCCTAAAGAAGATATAAGACAAACAAAAGAGTATAGTTAAGCTGTGTATCTTGTGCCTGCCAAATGCTAATTAAATCCTCCCTAAAAGGGTAAAGAAAGCCAGAATATGATGCTTTACCACCATTTCTTACAGAGGTGTTTTCAAATAGAACTTGATACTTTTAAACAATGATAGAGGAGTTTATTTTAAAAAACCTAACCAAACAACATATAGCCAAAAGTGAAAATGCTAGTTAGCAAAACACAGACCTCAATCAAAATGCAGCTTCTCTCATACAGAAAGAATTCCTAAATCTGCTTAAATAATTTGCAGGATTAGGCAAAAAACATCTTTCTTGAAAACAAATCAAGAGAAATATATTTAACAGTATTAGAATTAGAAATCAGAAGTTCACTCTCAATGATTTCAAAGAACATGGATGAATTTTCAAATTATTCCAGAGACTAAAATAATGAGGGAAAAGTAGCCTAAAGTTGAAGTACTTGTATTCTTCCCCCCCTTCATGTACCTCACCCACAGTGATTCAACAATACAAGAACAACAATACCCTTTTACTAATGTCAAAAGACACGATCACAACAAAATAAAGACACTGAAACACTTCAATTTCTTCAGATCACTGTGATGTTGGAATTGCAACTGTTGCAACTTAGCTGTAAACCATATTTTTCAATTTAAGATCCACACAGTAAGAACAATTAAATGGATCAATGAATATTTGAAGTTAGAAAAGCTTCTTACATACAGAAAACCACTAACAATTACAGAGAACTATCTGCTTTACACCATAACAAGAGCAAGAAGAACACAGACACTAGAACATAAAAATAAGTTAATAATTCACATATTCCTGTATCTTTCAGCAACAATCAATATTGTTTGGCATGCTACTAAAAGCATAAATATTGAAGATAAATAAAAAAGAGGTGTATTTCTGGAAGTGAGCGACCCAAATTAACAATCTTGAAAAAAGAAAATCTATATTCTAGAAGTCATTCTATTAGCTTCTTTAAAAATGAAAAAAAAAAAAAAAAAAAAAAAAAGGCAAAACGCCCAGCAAATACCTCACCCCTAAGACCAGCACACCTCATTGCAAAGACCAGCTTCAGAAGATTTGGTTATACCTTTACTAAAAAAGCTGCAAGTTTTGCATTGTGATAACTAAAAATAAGGTAGCCAAATGAAAGCAAATCATGAGATCCTGAAGTTTCTTACCTCAAAGCCCGACTAAGCTTCTCATAGTTCATTGTGGGCTTGTTCTTGCGCTGTCCCCATTTCTGTGCAACCAGTTCAGGTTGATTCAATTTAAACTCTCCTTCATCACCAACCCAAGAAATACAGTCCCGAGCATCTTTGTCAGTGAGAAGTTCTAATAAAAACTGCCACAGCTGGATCTGACCATTGTTCCCTGTTAAAATAGGAACAACAAGCTCCACTTCAACTCGTCCTTTTTATGTTCCCCTCATGGCTAAAAATTTTCAACCAACGTATTAAAGCAGACCAACATAGAATATATGACAGAAGGAAAACTTCCTTCTAATGATTCTTTTGCAAACATTTCCCTGAAAAGTCATTAGTACCCATTTTTAATAAAAAAACCCATGAATACAGGAAAAAAAATTTATCAAGATTTCGCATAAATCTTCCCCTAGAACTTAAAAAAAACCACCCCTCCAACACAATCATTTAGATGCATATCTATCTTTAAAATAGAACAGATGTAGCAAGAGCTGCTTATTCCTTTTCACACACAGACGCATATACGTATAATAGAAGCTGGTTTTCTTAAAAAAAATTTGGTCTCCAATTTTCAACATGAAATACAAGAAACACAAAAGAAACCCCCACACTTCAGCTTACATCAATGTAGTATCTTTCATGTCCAATCATTAAGATTTTTTTCTAACTCAAGAACCTGCAGTTAAATTCTTAAATTTTCAACACAATACAGACAGCAGACATGATGACTAAAGAGAGAAACACAGCTTATTCCTCACTAATGTCAGCCAGTAAAACCTTGGTCTTAAAATTCTGAATGACATCATTAGAGGCCTTTATACAGTCTGAAACAAATAAAAACTCAAGGAGGAAGAGACGAAAGGATTTAGCAGAAAAATTCACAACAGTAAAAAGAATCAAAACAAAAATGACAGCAAGAAAAAATAACGAAATTAATAATCAAAGAGTATGTACAAATAACAGTAATTCCAAAATTAAACTACAAATTTAGTGCGTAGTTTTCCAGACATGCATTCATTTAACTAAACAAGAAATATGAAACTTTATAAATTTTGAAGTCACCAGACTGGGGGGAACGAGGAGGAGGGCAACAGACAGTGCAAGCAGAAGCTAAGCTACATTTTACAACATAGAGTTTATTTTCTTCCCCTTCTGCAAATAGAAACAAGTTAAAAGCTTGAATAAACGCTATGCAGTGGTTTGAGAGGACAGATTGTTAAGTGATGGGGAAATTTATCCATTTTATTTGCTGCAAGATGGAAAAACTGTCGACAAAAGTTTGTTGACAAAGCACATGTTGACATGGTGCTTGCGTGAGCGGACCAACCTGCCAGGGCTACTTGTGCTTACGGATTTTTGTACCTACAGCTCCCTTCACACCACATCATGGACTCCTACAAACCTCACATTTGGAGCTACCAAGATGTGTTTCACCAAACTGTAATTCATATTAATGGGTCAGTGTTCAGTGCATTGGCATGTAAAAATAATGGAGACAATACCTGTTCTGTTCCCAGGGGAACTCCTATCTTCCCCGGAGATCCTTGGAGCTCTCTGTACTTTAGCTGCCTTTGCACTGCTGTTTATCACTTTGATGGTGGTTGGGGTAGCAGGCTGTACAGACGCTGGTATGATCTGCACAGCTGTAGAGCAGAGAATATTGAAGAACATCAATTATAAATTGCTGGCACAGAAATAGGCATATTTTATTTATCACCCTGTATCATCATAGCATCTAGAAGCTAGTTTTTTCCTTTGCTAAAAAAGTAGACTACATTAAGTCACAATACAAAGTATAATTTAAAGACCTTTTTATCTCTTATATGAAAACTGTAGTTTTAGACTCATTGCAGAAGTGTCACATTACAGATAAAACACCAACTTTAGTTTATTATCATGTGTATTACATGCTTCCACAAAAAGAACCCAAACTCTCTCATGCCTTTGTTTTCATCTTCATGCTGTTCCTACATGATCTACCCTAACGCCCTTTTCTCTACAGCCACGGCACAACCTCCACACCTGATATTCAAACAAGCAAACACCTTCTATTGCAGTGGTGTAGGAGGATGCAGATGCCCCACTCAAGCTGGCTTTAACTAGACACAACCACAGCATGCAATAAAAAGTCTGTCTATTTAACATATAAGATACTTATAAGTCTTCTGAAAATTGATTCATTTTAATAATTGATGACACTGCTTAGCTGAAAGAATGAGCTTCAAATAACTGGAAAATTACTTTAATGTATTATTTCTAATATTAGTTTCTAAGCAAGTCATCTCTTACATAGACTCCTTCAGTTTTTGGAAACACTTTTTTATTCGAAATTAATATTTTAATAGATCCATTCATTAATGCAATATATAATATATATATAATATATACAATATATAAAGCCCTGAAACAACGAAAAACCTCAAATATGTATCCTAGACAGCTTATTTCAAGAAAGTGGAAAATCTACCATCCAAAATTAAAGTTATAAACTTTCATAGTTCAGGTCAAACACTACCTTTCAGCCAGTAACAAAATATAGAGAAACTCAATGTTATGTTTTGAAGTTTAAAATATGTCCTCCTTCCTTCCCCAAGGAAAAATACTCTCAAGTGATTTTCTACATGTTGTACTATCATAGTGCTGAACCACAGTACAGTGCTAAACCTACAAGCAGTGAATTGTGTGAATCAATGCTGACAGAAGTACTTACGCTGATCAATAGTAACAGTTGCTATTTCTCCAGAGTGTTCTTGGCTAGCCAACACATCTACAAATTGGAAAAAAACCCAGCAGGTTTATATTTAACCCACAAATTTCAAGTCACCTGAAGATCAAAAACTTTCATATTTCATAGAGGAAAAGAAATAAAAATTTGGTATCAGTCTGCAAGAGACGTGTACAGTTCATGGTCTTACAAGTGGAGACATTAATATCTGTCATTCAATTTTCAGAGGGGTGTACATGGCAAATTTCCACTATCTTATGCATTCTCCATCCCCCAAAACCTTCAGCTATATTATGTAATCGAAGATGGAAATAGTTATTAGTCTGGCAAGTTACATCCAAGCATGGTAAATATGAAATGCACATATATGTTACTGTACTATGCACATACAATGCATCACTTAAAAGCTGTGTTGTGCACCATCTAAGGATTTCACTGCCTGTGCTTAATAATCTCCACTTCTACATGACACAGAAATGTACATTTAATAACTCTTGATCAATATTTAATTATAGAACTAACAAATTCTGTAAATGCATAAACTACAAAGCTTTATAAAAAACAAAGGAGGAATAATCATTCACTACCTTCTAGTTACAAGGTTTGGTAAAGGACCAGCAGCGTTTAGTATGCAGACATGTTTCATGGCAGCAGACATTCTAATACCTCCTGTTGTCTTGAACTGATACCCTCATTTTTACCCCCAATAGTAAGTAAAGGAAAAATGACTGCTCATAATTGGTTTTATATTTCAAGACAAAAATTCTAAAAAACAACCAAAAAAACCCAAAAACCCACCAAAAAACCACAGTTACAGAAAAATCTGCCATACACTTTCGAAGAAGCTCCAGGTGGCTCCAGAGAATTTCTCCCCGTGGGACACGCTGGAAGAAATCTTCTTGGCTGAGGTTGCAGAGCTCCCGCCCAGGAATACTGAGTGCGTTGAGGTCAATGTCAGTCATGCTGAACTCCTTCATCACCCATACCACCCAGTGGAGCACCTGGTCTGTTGACCACTGAACTGGGTCTGGAAAAGATGGATGAAACTGTAAATCATATACTGCAAGGTTCCTCCTTGATTTTATGTAATAACTTCCATAAGAGTAAATGAATAACATCAAGAAGCAGAGTTACTGAGACCAAATCTGCCTGGAAAGCTGATGACTGCTCTTAAAATAGTGATGGAATGGTGTGGGTTGGTGGGGTGATGCAAAGGGCGAAAGACGGATTTTCTTCAAAGTTTTTACTTTAGAACTATGCCTAACATATCTCAAACACAAATAAAGAATTTTTCTTCTTCCACAGGTCTTTAGCTTCAAAAAAAGAGTACTCTCTCTCACAGAAGGACACTCTTCAGAAATGTTGCTCGAATTGTGATTGTGACAAAACACTACATTCTAAACTCATTCACATAATCTCAGTTTCTGCTGACAAAAACCACCACTGAGTATGTCTGGGATGGATTAATTTTCTTCCCAGAAACCCCTATTGTGTCGTACTTTAGGCTGGTGACCAAACCAGTGCTAATAACACATTGAGCTATTGTGGCTACTGTTGAGCAGTGCTTGCAGAGGCCACAAAGATGTGGCTCAGCCCAACACAGAGAACAGAAACCACACAACTAGCAAGAGAATTTTGAAGAGAACAATGGGTTTGAATTGGCTGCAACCCGGGTTCTCCTTCCTGGCCATTAGGGACACCCGACCTTGTGATGGTGAGTATATTATAGACATCTGTACCAGGAATCCTGTTGGGATTGGGGTTGTGCAATGTTCTGCAATTGCTGTATTCATGTAAGTGTACCTTACCTTTGTGCTGTGTTTTTAATGTGACTTCTATCACTCTGCTAAACCAGAAATCCCACGTAATATCAATGATTTTCAAGTAAATTTGATACTCAATATTACACCCTCCACACATGGAATATCTAAAAGAACCCGGTCAGACTACTGGACTCCAATGCAAGGCCTTCTCTGTTTCTCATTCAGCCACCCCCATGAGTAGGCTGGGGGTGCACATGAAACTGAGAAAGGACAGCTGACCCCAACTGACCAAAGGGATATTTCACGCTACAGGGAATACTGAGCAATAAAACTGAGGACCAGTTTTTTTGAAGTAGCCCTTGCATAGGGCCTGGCTGAGCATTGGCCTGCTGGAGGTGAGTGATTGCTTCTGCATGACTTCCTTAGCCAGAGCACCAAGTTTTGGGACGTTAAGGTTGTATATAATATATTAAAATACGTCAACAGGTAAGAACTAGAAACTAAAGTAGAGATATCTACTTTTCACTGGAGCAGAGTGATTATGTATTTTTAGATTTTGATATCCCAAGCAGATGTCACCTTGAAAAGTTTTTATTATAAGATTTAAAATTAATAAAATCAAGAATTAAGAAAAATTACGAAAATTAAGAATTAAAGAAAGCAAAGTTTTCTAAGTCTATACACATCTATCTAGGAGCTACAAATTTCATTTTGCTTAACCAAGGACAGTTACATGGCATCATTTTTCACTAATGCTACCTAAAACAATGCAATGGAATCCTGTGGCAAAAGACACACCTCAAGGGGATTGATCTACCAAACATCATCAGCAGTGAACTTTTATCAAAAAGCTGCTAATTTGTTCTCACTGACAGAACATAATCTGCAAGGAAACATAAATTATTACTTTCTCTAACCACTTCCATGGTTTCCAAGCTTTCTGCTGCTCTGTTTTCTGCATTTATTTCTCATAACAATTAATATTTTCCTTCCTCCTAGGTACCAAACATTTGGATTCTAATAGCAGAAATACTTTTAACAGAAAAAAGATTTATAATCTCTAATAAAACCCACCCAAAACATAACATTAAAGAGAAAGCCACAACATTTTAAAGACCCGCTAAAAGCTAGTTTTCCATTTGCAGCAAAGCAGAGAAGCCTGTAAGGATGAAGACGTTGAACCACTACTTTTCTGGATGATTATTAATTCACTGGACTTGACTCTTAACATCAACACACCCTGTCTTCTGAAAAGATCAAAGAAATAATTTTGGATTATAATGTAGAACCTAGGGGTGCCTTTTTCAGCCCAAGTCCCTGCAATGTCTACTCAGAAAACATTTAAAATGTTATTCTTTCTAGGAGTGCAATTTAGCACATTTTTCTGGTATCAAGAAAACACTATTATTCATAATCCACAGATCTCTGTCATAATGAACTAGTGTGATTTTCCTTAAAAATCTGCACTCCTATGGCCCAAAACTCATTAAACTTTTAAAGCCACAGTTGTGGGTTACAGGGTTTTTCTTAAAGCATCAACATTATTAAAGTTTATTAAAAATATTGTTCAACATAACAACACTGGTTTAAGTAATTTTCTTCTGATATTTATGTGAGAGTATGATGAAAAGTATTAGTCTGCTTCTGATAATCCCTCACTTTTTTTTTTCCAACATTCTGCATCAAATCTCTGTTCTCTGATTATCAACAGACATAATATGATGACAACTATTTTTGAAGTGCTTACCAATGAGAAAACCAAGAAGCCATGAAAAAGCCACTGCTTTAGTTATCAAAAATATGTTCAAAATATTGGCAAGCTACATGTCCTGCAAAGACCTGTGACTTGACTAGAATTCTTAAACCCTTCCAAGTATCCCTATCCCCCTTGCCAAATATATTCCAGTTTTACAGGTCTGCTCATATGTAACAGCTTCCTGAATACGCCCTGACAGTACATTTCTGCCAGTCACAAGAAGCAATTCAGCTGGATAATCTCCCAAACATGATATAGGTCTAAATCCCACAGCTCCAGTTCAATCTTAAACACACATTCAGAGATTTTTTTAAGCTAACATTAAAAGAGCAACCTGCTAAGTAACAACATTAACTCAAAAAAGATGATCATCTAGAAGAATATTTATTTTCAGTTCTGAATCATCTTCCTCCAGTATGAAGTCCAGCACAGCTTTTCATACAAAATCTGATTTAACAGAATATTCAGCATCCTCCGGTCCATGAACAATTTGTTTCAGCAATTTTATAGGCAATGTCCCAATACCAAGTACTGAGTCTGTTCAATTCCACACACACCTGAAAAGCTTTATCACTAACATACATTTTTAAGGAGGGCAGGAAGAAAAGTGCCTTCTAAAAACTGCATTGACAAGGTAGTTATGGTGCGAAAGCACTCATTTAATGAAACTATTATGAGCATTCATTTTACTTCTCTTTGGTTTTAGATTAGGTACTAGGAAAAAATTCTTCCCTGTGAGGGTGGTGAGGCACTGGCACTGGCTGCCCCATCCCTGGATGTGTTCAAGGCCAAGCTAGATGGTGCTTGGAGCAACCTAATGGTCTGGTGGAAGGTGTCCCTGCCAATGGCAGGGGATTGGAACAAGATGGTCTTTAAGGCCCCTCTTAACCCAAACCATTCCATGATTCTACAATTCCCTTATGCAGATTATTTGCACTGTACTAACCCATACCACACGTTTCCTTCTCTGAGGTCCTCGAGCACCAACTCCACACAGAACAGAACAGCCCAGCCCCCAGCTGAATACACCCATAGCTGTGCACAATTACCATAAGGTATTCCAAGGCGCTCCTGCTCCTTCCGATAGCCTTCCAGGGCTGCAGCCCATCGTGTCACTTGCTCAGATGTTTCATCTGAAATTGTTGCAATATGTTTTGTCCCATCCAAGGTTATCACTTGAGCTTCTTCAACAAGGTGAGCTTCAGCCTCTGCATGATGAGCATCTGGATCAATCACAACCTCCACAGTCTCCACAGGCTTCACAATTTCCAGGATGTTCAACTTGGGCTCTATTCCTAAGTATGGAAACAACACAAAACTTTAAGACAGTAACGCAAATATGACAAAAAGTGTTTTAAAGGTTTCTGATTAGTAGGGTTAGCAAACTCAGGAAAGAAGCAGGACACAAAAGTGTCATTAAATTCCTGCGAGTGTCCTAAATTAGAATTACATACTCTGTTATGCAGCATATACTTTATTAAGGTGAATAACAAAGCTGTCCCTCTTTCTTCCCCCAGTATTATAGCTTCCTGTTCTATTTAAGTGATCTGTTTCACAGATCTTGAACACAATGTTCAGCATGTGAGCATAAAGTAGAAATATTTTGGTCTGTAAGAAATATACAAAAAAAAAAAAGCTCCAAAACAAACAGAAAAAGCAACCTCCAAAAGGACCCAGAACAAGCATCCAGCTTTATTCCAACCATGAGGCATTTCTTTCAGCCTTTACAATACTTCTCTGATAACTCTGGGGTCTACACAAAGCAGTTAACATTTTCTTTCAGTACCCTGCAGTAGGCAGCGTGTTAAACAGCAAGTTAAAAGAAAACCAGAAAATTCTTCACATTTTAGGCTTCATCAGCTATTCATATTTTGGCCTTATGTCTGTCATTTCAGATATCAGATCATTGTAGGAGCTACAGGGTATGTCTGTATCAATTCTGCAGCAAGTCAGAACACATTCACTAACGCTTTATCACTGCCTTCTCTGTTGTCTTCTGAGGTGTTCTGCCCAGCTGGTGCCTCACCGAATTTCTAACATTGTACAGAAGATTTTTCAGAAATATTTTAATTTTTGTGATATACAATTTTCATTATAATGCCAACAACCACACTTATTTTAAGAGATTTTGATCAAACATATATTCATATTAAAAAAATCTTCACAATTCCATTTTATCTTGAGGTGGAAAACCTTGAGTACAGCTAGGCTGATGAAAGTAGGATTCACAGAACATTATATGGCCACAGTAACTTCAGCATCTTGTACCATAAAGATAATTACTTTGTGTCCTTCCCGACTAATCTGCATTAAAGCTCAACATGAGATGGTTCTGCAGATAAGCCTTAAAAGCTAAATCCACAATCCACTCATAGTTTGTCAGGGAAAACAAATGGAGTATGTACCTGTATTACAAGTAAGAAAAGTCTTTTTCAGACAAGTATTTCTCTGGATTTTAAAAGGCATTCAGCTTGAAAAAGATATTAGAAGGGGAACAAACAGTACAAAGACCATAGAGTACAAAACTCAGCAATGTGAAATCGAGGATGTGAAAATAGATGTAGACAACTAGTAAGTGGTTGATTAGATGAAGAAGCAAACATGAAGAAACAGCAAACATATATCTTACTTAGGGGAGTGTTTTATCTAGGCCATCTAAAATTAACATGCACAACACAGGCTTCTTACAAAATCATATGAAAATGGCTAAGGGAAGCCGCTAAGGGTTAAGATTCTATTTTTGATCTTCAAAAAGGAAAGTAAAGAAAAAAGCATCTAAAGAGATACAGGTCATTATTCCTCAACAAAATAGTTCACTGTGTCATAAAATTACATGTCAAAAGAACTTCATGCTTTATCCACAATACAAATATGGAGATCAAAGCAATGAGTCTCTGTAGAGGAAACAGCTTGTAAATAAAAACGTGAATTAACAGTCTGCCATCTAACTTACTACAACACTAGATCAGCATTAACTCCCTGGGTTTGTCTGCATCTCTCCTCACATCTCTTCTCCCCTTACCTACTGCATATGAGATGACCAGTCTTCCTTGGACAGCACCCAAATTGTGGAACACAATGCCACACACCCCAGAAGTACAAACTGATACAAGCAGTACAAAGCTTCAGGACAGGAGCTACCAAGACACATGCAAGATGTTGACAGTCCTGCCAACTGTCTGAAGGTAGAGAATATACTGGGGTGATGACTGACCTACAGGCAGCCTGCTTGGTTTTACCCGCCCTGAAATGCCTAGTATTAACCACACCCAGAGACAGGACATTAGTCAAACAGCATCTTTAATCTAAATAAGTGTCATTACACTCATGATTTGTTCCTTTACATACTAAAAGTAACAAAAGCCTACTTATTTCAGAATTTATTCTAGAAAAAACCCCAAAATATTTTACTGTGGAGGTCTTCAAAACTAAAGATTTTTTCAAATTATGTGACATACAACGGAACACAGTTACTCAGAGTTCCACAGACATGCAAGAGGCCCAGTTCAGAGCAGTAGAGAACCGGGCTGCACTCAAAGCTGCTGCTCCCTGAATGGCAGGAAAACCACACACACTGCCATTCCTCCAACCACAGGAAATGAGTTAGGGCAAGGCAGAGCACCAGAAGAGTCTTTCTAGTATAATGAAAAATGGGAATGGTATTTTATCTGCTGTAGAATGAAATGCTATAAAAGAACTACACTCAAGCTCAACTAGAGAAGAAGAACTAGATTTCACTTGTCTGAATTTAAAGCCAGCTGGTCAAAATTTAATAGAACATCTGAACTGACATAGCAGCTTTTCTTTCAAGAAGTAAGAGAGTCCAATCCACCACAAGGATTAGCATCACTGATTACTCCTAGCTGAATTCTGTACATTACACAAGTTAAGGAAAAATAAGCATAAGTGAACTGAGAATCACTCAAAACCTCATCTATGCAAGTAAAAAATGAGGATGGCTTAAGAAGCCAATTTTTCCCCTCTGGCTCAAAGGGGTACTATAGTCAGGAGTAACAAGTCCATTTTCCTGCTAGCGATCCAAGTATCTTCCTTTTGTTTATATGCATGCTATTCGTTTTCTGATACTCTGCCCTGCCATATTTTACATGCCTTCAGCAGACAGATTTCTTAGGAGTTACTTAAGTATCAAGGCCTGAAAAACAACACTGAGGAGTGTTCCAAAGTGACACAGAAGTACTTAATATTCAAGTGTTTCTTTTAAGATGGGAGGGGGAGGGAGAGAGGGAAGGTGTGATGGGGGCAGAGAGCAAGAAGCTCCTTGTACTCTATGATCATGAACCCCAGTTTTATATTAAAGGAAAAAAAACAAAACACAGGAAGAACATGGAAGATGATAGTAAAAATATTTATCACTCACGTCCTTTTCAAAATGGAAGTCTGAGCATTGAATACTAGAAGTTACTGGGCATGAATTAAGAGCAGTTATCCTAGTTCCCTGAAGGATATTTCCATTCTATTTTAAATGCAAAAAGGTAGTACACTTCCCATTACATATGGGGAACTGACGACTCAACCTAGCACTAGTCACCTGACAATCAGCATTAAATGCAAATTGTGTCTTGCTGAAGACTGTAAATACAAAGCAAGAAAGTTTTCTTCTGTTTAATCTACAATGAAGCCACAAGTAAGCAAAAAGTGCTCCCCAAAGTTTGCTCACTTGCTTTGCTGATGTAACTCAATATAGATAACTCATCTACTGAAGAACTTGTCCCTGTTTAAAAATGTGGAAATAAACACCTGTAGCTGTTCCCACAGCCCAAGATGAACATTGTCTTTAAGGACTGGTGGCTGTCCTTCCACTCAAGACACATGGAGGGGGCAAAGCAGAAAAGTAGGATAAAAAGCAAAACAAGGGAGCTGCTAGTTTCTGAGGATTTTACAAGGAGAAATCCTGTCATACCAGATAATACAAATAAAAACTATGCATCAACAAATCCATACCCACCCGGTTGATAAAATAAACCTCTGACACAACGGTTTATTCTGACTCCTCATCCAAAGAAAACAGACAATAGACAGTGATCCTGGACCTTGGTAAGGATTTTCAGTTAGCTACATTTGCTTTCATAATGTAATTGTTACTAAAGCACACAAGCTCACTCACCTCGCAGGGAGGAAACCGTACCTACCTACACAAAAATCTTTTGCCTGCTTTGATAATTTGGTTTGATACAAGTAACTACTCAACCTTGAGGAAAACCTCATACTGTAACTCACATTATTTGACAGAGTTGTCTGGGTTCTGGATTTGTGTTTGATTTTGTTAGTTATAAAAACGATATGAAATTCCTTTAAAAAACATTTCAAATAGCATTAGTCCATGACATTCATTTTTATTTTACTACTTAGAACTACAGTACACAATGAAAAATACATTCTGAAGCTCTGTGACCATTCATTGAGTTTCTCAATTTTACAGCTAGGAACAGGAGATTAGTATTCCTGAAACATTAGTTTATCTGTACAATGGACAAATGTAACTGCTTACCTTGCCTAGATATTACTTGCACACTCAGTTGCACTGTTCCATCTGTTTTCACTCCTTGATCAAAAAGGCTTCGATCTGGGTCCAGCTTGATAAAAGCATTAAAAATTAAAAATATGTATTAGTCTCACAGTTACAATAAACTTATTCTCCTTTAAACTTTAGAAGCACTTGGTGTTTGCAGCAAATTTTCTGAAGAAGTGTGCAAATATTTTTAGTACTGTGTAGACATAGTACATAACAGAAAAAATCTGATCGTATTTGAAACTTGCCACTCTGTTCTGTTTACGGTATTTTCATTTACAGGAACATTTTTCGACCTAAAAGAAGCAATGCAATACGGAGAGGTACCTTCACTACCTGAAAACTATCTACAGCTCCCTTCCAGTTTTTAACACCTTCATAAAAATTCTTACCTTTATAACAATATTCTCCCATTGTTTCTGGAAAAGCCACAGATGTCTGATTGTAACGTCAAATAAAACATGTAGCTAAACAAAATGCAAAACAGTAATACTGTCTAACATGTGGCAATGCCTGTAAAAACAGGGGGCAATATCTTGAGTAATGCTTTGCTACCTCTATACCTGAACAATACAGAAACCTTCTTGTTTAGATTCAAAACAAGACTGGACTCATGGAAGTTCAGGCAGCAGCAAATGATGTGGGCTACCTCAAGAGAAAGTAGTATGGTCATTGCCCTCATTCTTCTTTCACTTGCAAGGTGGTTTCTTAATCTCGCACCAGGAACTCCAAAAATATTGTGATTGTATTCACACTGAAGCAGTGTATATATATTCAACAGTCTGATGATAACAAACCTGACATGAAATCAAACTCTTAATTGTAATTAATACTCCACATGAAGCATGAATTCCACAGACAATGGAAAAAATGGAAAATGTATATAAACCACTTCTCCATCTTTCATAACCTTTCAATTTACCTGGATATCTTGCAGACAAATTTCATGTGCATCCAAGGAACACTGCAGTCTGGGTTCCAGCAACTTCTTAAGATTCCCAATGGGTTCACTGATGTCAATAGCCTGACTCACAAATTCTGCGGTGGTGTAGGTTTGCTCGACAATGCTTAAATAGAAAATTACCATAATAAATTGTTACCTACGTGTTAATAGAGCAGGTATAAGAAAGCTTAATAAAAGTTAGAAGTAAACTAGATAAAAGGTAATACTGACTCTGAAATTTTAATATCACGCAATATTAGTTTGAGTACTCTTCATTGGAGTAGAGAGTGAATTACTAAATTTGGTCTCATTAATTTTACAGTTGTGTAACTCTTCTTTTACCCTGTCACCACTAAAAAGCTTGGTTAAATACCAAGATTGTGATCACCTTTTTCAAGAGAGTAAGCCATGATTAGCATATTATATATTGCTAATTTGCATGTAGAGTAAGCTAACTTTTATTTGCTTTGCCAGGACTATATTTACAAGATATTCAAGTTAAAAGCAAATACAGAAACTTAACAGACAGGGAAAACAGAAGGAAAAAAATGTTCACACTCAACATAGCAACTTTCCATGTCTTTTCACCAGTCAGCACAATAATAATAAGCTTAACCCATACAAGCAACAACAGAAGGAAGTATAGCAGCATGGAACCTTGAAGGAACTATGAGTCACGTGCCGTGGTTGTCCCGCACTACAACAAAGACAGTATTGGCACAGGCATTCAGAAATGTCATTGTTATAGGACTCATGTTGTAACAATGACCTTATATAGCTGGGCTCTCTTCATTTACGCAGAAGGAAACCAGAATGTATACAGATATAGTCTGTAAGTAGTAAAAATACACAAGAAGCTCAGAATAGTAAGAAACTAGTAAGTGGCTTTGAATCAGCTCTCCAGAATAGATTCTTAAGTAGTAGTTAACCTAACTATCCTCAGTTCTTTCTACCTGCTGGAGACTGAAATGGTATGGTTTATGCCTTAAACACCTTTATGGAGGACTTTTGCCTATTACAGCAAAGGTGTAACAAAAGCTGCATGGAAGACCACTGCACTCTGAATGGGCCTCCTGACCGAGGCCCTCGACTGCAAGTTAATAAAGATAAGATAAAGTGACTCAAGTCTGGGCTGGGGGAAAAGAATACACTCACAAGAGGATTAAGCCCAGCACCTTCGAGGGTAGAAGCCACAGCCCCAGGTTTTTCTGCTGCCAGGCTCACACAGATCCCTACACCAAAGGGAGGAGGAGGAAATGTTTTGGGTNCTCAGGGAGGTACCTGTATCTTCCGACCTGTCCAAACATGTATTAATCCATTGGATTCTATACTTTTTGGTGGGAGACTCTCAGCACCAAGAAGGCCAGATGAAGGGGAGCAATGAGACATCGTTGGGACCCAAGAACGGGTGATATGTTTATACTTAATATTTGCCACTCCCCCTGACCCCCTCCCCACACCTCTTTTTCTATTTTTCTTTCTTTCTACCTCTTTTAGTACTAAAAAAAAAAATCAATTTTTTTGGTATCAACATCTAACCTCGTTTGGTTTTAATCAAGTTTTGGGGTATATTTTGTACCTTTCTGGGTTTAATCAGTTTTATTTACAGAGACTTAGTTTTCTCTACTCTTCTGTGCTTAGATCAGATTGCAACACTACCCTACAGATCAACTGACGCTCTGAGCTTCCAAACACAGTAGTGAAAATCAGAAGGGAAGCATTAGAAACTAAAAATCCAGGTTGAGGTAATTAAGTCAGAGGGTATCCTACTTCTGTATGTATGGTTTCAATGGCCCTAACAACAGTATCGTTGCTACTGAGCATCATTTCTGCGCTGTTAAAAACAAATTGTCTTGCATAAATCTTGTAAAATAGTAAAGCACAGGACTGGAGAAACGGAAAGGTTCATCTCAATTACAGAAGGATACATGAAGCTGAAAAGTTTGCAGCACAAACACACAAACATACTACTGCAGACATGAAAATAGGAAAAGTAAAGTCCTAATAACGTAGCAAGAGACAATGAAAACAGTTTGGGATTTAAATAATTAAGACTGAGGAACATGAGAGCACTTATACTGATTTCCTATAGTGGCTACATTTCAACTTCTAGAAAACCACCATTTAATCAGATAAGAAACAGAAAAACTAATTAATTAATTGCTGCCTAAGGATCCCAACAAGCAAAGAAACTACATACCTTTCTTCAGTGCATTCCTGTTTCTCAGTTCCATCAATTTCAATTTCTATCAGCTCCTCAGCCTCTCTCTTAGTCATGGCTGCAATGTCTTAAGAACAAAGCTATGAACAGAAAAGAATTTTTTGTGTAAGTCACAGACCAACAAGACTAGACAACGTTTTGTGTAGTCACATGTTTTTTAAACCAAATACCAGAATAGCCTTTTAAAGCCAAGAATTCATCTAAAAAAAAAATCCAAAAGCTAATACAGATTTCATAAAATATATTACTATGCCTGTCCCCAAACAAATGTTTTAGAAGCAAACATGGGACTATTAAGACATTTGCACAGAGCCCAAAGCCTGATTCTCTTGAAGGTACCCAAATCTATGGATTTTTTTGTTGTTGCTACGGGCCACCTACAGGAAAGCACATGAAAATTCAAACTATGTTCCTAGCATGGCTGAAAGATGCTTATAAATTTAAGCCGCATTTTACATGAAATGCTGCAGGAGGAAGTTAGGGAGAAGATCCATGATTTCTTCATAGGTAAATAAAGTCAACAACAAAGTGTTGTTGACTGTCTCATCTTCCCACCCATGCCTCCCACAGGCGAATGGTTGATGACATGAGCACAATAAACGTATCTTGTGAAGTCTCAAACTAAAGCAGGATGTTAATAATGAAAGGGAAAGCTATTCTGTGATTACATTCTCACTAACATTGCAGATTTTCATGCCCTGTAGAACACTGGAGTCTGTTGAGAACATAAGTGGGAAACAAAGAATTACAGGATTTGGTCTGTAAAGACACAGTTTATCTGGTATTTTTGTCTTTCACTAACAAGCACATATACCATAACAATAAAATACATATGATAAAAAACCAAGCCCAATTGTATTAACAGTTTACAATAAATAACACCATGAATTCATGGCAAAAGGAGCAGGAAGTAGAAGTACAGAGGAAGAAAAAAAACACTGGAGAAGAAGTAGAACATGACTACTATTCAAATATCCAAAATAGAAGAGATCACTGAGATCTCCATCCTGGAATCATCCTTTCCCAGGGACTACTCTATCCCAACCCCAACTGTTAGCAGGAGTATTTACTGAAGACAAGCTAATATGGATATGTATTAATCTTCAGAACCTCTCCAAATTAATAGTAACCAACTACGTTTTACAGCTGCTACATAAACTGTCTAAAGAAATTCAAACTACTCATCTCCGTCAAAAAAACCCCTATTTCGTAAGATCAGTTGTGAAGAAATCAAGTGCTGCATGTGGTTCATTCTGCAAGAAGCTACCAAGGTTAGGAAGCGAAAGATCACTTCATCAGTACCTCACCACTAGAAGCAAACCCAGAACCTGTTCACAGATCTGGCTCTGTGAAAATCTCCGAAGGGCCACTGTAGTGCCCACTGAACAGGGCCCCAGGAGTCCAATTCCTGTATCACTTACTCTAGTGTACCATTCTCAAGATAAGTGGTAAAGACTGAAACACAACTTCTGAAGAATGCAGACAGGCTTAAATATCTGAATGCACCGACACCTGCATGGTTACAGGTGATCTGTCAGACTGTTAAAAAATATTTCAAAACCAAGGTTTGAGCAATGTCTTTTACTGAAAACTCCCAAAGAAGCAAACTGGTATGACAGAAATGAGGTGAATGTCTTTTCAGTATTAGCAATCAAATTAAAAACACAAAACAAAAGTAAATTATCTTCTTTTTTGTGATGAAGGGAGTTTACCAGTAAGGTCACAAATGGGTTAGGCTGGGATTTGTTCCTTGACATATTTGTATGTTATTTACCGAGAAAACAGTGCAGACTTACAGAAAGAACTCACCATCTTGATAGATTTGTGGCAGAAAATATTCAATACAGCTAAATGCAGAGTGAGAAAATACTACTGCCCATAGTAAGGGTACAGAATTAGGTAAGGCATTTAGAAATCCCTATGGATTGGACTCCAAACTGGCAGCTGGACTAGTAACTGTTCACTCCCTCTTCAAAAGCAATTAATGGTTGAATCTCCCAGGCTCTGCTATATTTTTGGATCCCTGAAGGGGCAGGAAAGAGGAACCCAGGCACAGAGAGCAGGTCCACAAAGAGGAAGAAAGATGGTTCCACTATGCACAGATACAAGGAAGGGAGATGGGTATAAAGAATAACAACATGATGAAAACACATAAACTTGTTAAAGTTCATAGAAGCCTAAAGGGGGAAATTATTCAGTCTTTCCTACGCCAGCATAAAGAGACTTCTTTCAATATAAACATTTCACATGAAGTCTAGCAGTTTGTTGCTACAGGATGATGCAGAGTTTGAAAATGAACATAGATTCAGATGGGACTGAGCTGCCTGACCCTTCCCTGAAGGCCACTGAGAGACAAGAAGGCTCGAAGAGCCTGGCTTGCCTGGAGGGTTCATGTGGCAGGAACACTACAACAGCCGCATTTGTTCAAAGGAGCATATAAAACTGTGGTTGATTCCTGGAAGGTTCAGCCTACTGATTTCTGCTTGTTCCCACTTTTTCCTTCATCCTAACAAGCCCTAAGACCTACTTGTTAGCCAACAAGAAATCTGACCTCCACTAACACATGAGAAGGCATCTGTCAACAGAGCCTTTTTCCTTTGTATGACAGCCCAGTGCTACTCAAGTATCTTTTACAGTCAGGAGAGTAATCCCTTTGTTCTGTTTAAAATCTATCTTTTCCCTAGAACATAAGGAGTTAAACATGGAATGAGCCCACTGTGATACGGGCACAAACTCTCTGAGTAGAATTATGTTTGCTATCCCCCCAGGTAATTGTGAAATGGGGTCCAGTTATGGAGCCCATACACATTATCAGCTGATACTGAAGCCCAGTCACTTGATTTATCTGTGCCCCAGAGAAGCTCTGGTGTGTGCAGCACATGGTGCCTATCCATCCATATTATCCAAATTATCTGCTTTTACAACTCATCAGCCAGTTCAGTTTTACGACAGAGATAGTGGAGCACTGAACGGGGTGAGGGAAAATCACACCAGATTTGATATGTTTAAATTCCTTATCAACAGCCAGAAGGGAGAAAATAAAGGCAAACTGGGAGCTGTGGCTGTGCAGCACGTACCTGCCCGAACATTAGAAAGCAAACTATAAAAGATCATGGAATCAATTAGGTTGGAAAAGACTTTCGAAATCACCATGACTGAACACCACCATGTCAACTAAGTGCTACATCCAGTCTTTCTTTTAACAGCTCTAGGGATGGTGATCCCTACCACCTCCCTGGGCTGCCTGTTCCAACATCTAATCACCCTCTCAGCGAAGAAATTCCTCTTCGTGTCCAACCTAAACCTCCCCGGCACAGCTTAAGACTCTTTTTACTGGTTTGCCGAGGAGCAGAGCACGACCCCCACCTGGCTGTAACGTCCTGTCAGGGAATCGGAAAGAGCGATAGGATCCTCCCCGGCTCCCTTTTCCCCATGATGAGCCCCCGAGCCCTACTCCTCAGACTTGTGCTCCAGACCCTTTCCCAGCTGCCTTTCTCTCGACTCGCTCCAGCCCCTCTATGTCCTTATCGGAGAGAGTGGCCCAGAACTGGACACGTCACTAGACGGGCTTCTCACCAGTGCAAGGGGAGAACCACAAAACGCCACATCCTATTATATTTTCACCCAAACCAAGGTTTTTAAAAGCGGGGATAAGTTTTCACGCGCCGGGGAGGCCTCGCGAGCCCCGCGGTGGGAGCACTCAATCCTTGATCCCGGGGGCCCTTCCCCGCGACCACCGAGGCGCCACCTCCCCATGGGCCCCGCTTCCCGCGGCGCCTCCATATCGTTGTTTGAACCCGAAACGGAAATGGGATCGCGGAGCCGCCGGGGGAGAAACGGAAACAAAACACGGGCCGGGCCGCGCTCACCCGCCGCCACCGTCCGTCCGTCCGTCCGCCCACTGCACCGACACGTCCCGCCGTATGTCCGCGTCCGGGAACTCCCGCGGCTCCGGGTCCAGGACCGGCTTCAGGAGCGTGTCCGGGAGCGGCCTGCGCCAGGATCGGGGAAGCGCGCGGGCCCAGCGCGGGGAAAGCGCGCGACACCGCCGCGCCCCCGCGCGAACTACGGCTCCCGGCGGCCCCCGCGCGGGAACTACAACTCCCGGCGGTTCCCGCGGCTCCGGAAGACCCTGAGCCGCTTCCCGTCACTGGGAAGTGGCTCTGTGCGGGCACGGTGCGGGCACGGTGCGGGCACGGTGCGGGCACGGTGCGGGCACGGTGCGGGCACGGTGCGTGCTGGGCTCTTCCGGGGTTCTCTCCGCCCTCTGCCCGCGCTATCCCAGATCCCGGCGGGCGCCGAGCAGGGTCGGGCGGTGTGTGGGGATAGGGAGGGGAAAACCCTGGGTGTGCGCGGGGGTGGGGGGTGGTTCCCGGCGTGCACCGCGAGGGGGGTGGGGCCGAGCGGAGGCGGTGGTTCGGCCAAGGTGACTCTGGGGAGCTTTGGTGGGTTGAAATTGTCACATTTTTTGTACTTAAACAACGCGAAGAGTGGAGTTCTTGGTTTGTCTGAGTTGTTCGGTCGCGGTTCCGTACCAAATGGGCCGCGGAGCTGCGCCCGTGGGGTCAGGGTGTCCTCGAGTTTAGTGGCTGCTGGAATTCCCCCCCACCCCATCATGGTGTTTTAAATAACCTTTGAATACCTTTCTGCTTTAAAGTTCAGCTCCAAAGTACATTTTTCTTTCTTCTTCCTGCATTTATCTTAATAATATCTTAATAAAGGAAATATCCTTCAAATACTTTTCTTGTTTCGGCTCTAGGCTATGTTTTCATGCTTTTTTATGCATTTATATCGCTGTGACTAATTCTTCATTCCTGTTTGGGTGTTTTTTTAAGGGTTAAAGCAGCAGTCCCATCATGATCCTGCGACAGATCTTGCGGCTTTCCTCCGTTTTCCACTCCGCTGTGTCCATTAACCTGCGCAGGAACATTGGGCTCTCTGCGATTGTCTTCAACAAGATGAAAGAGCTCGACCCGGTTCAAAAGCTCTTCTTGGACAAGATCAGAGAGTACAACACGAAGAGCAAGTAAGTAAAGGAAATTGTCTTAAGGAGGGGGCTGATGGCAAAAGGGGAAAATCTATTGATTTTGACATAAAAACATCAGACACGAAGTGTTTGATTTTTGACAACTTGATTTGACAGTTTTGTGGGCTGGTCTCTAAATATTTAAGGTGCGTTTTCCTGCAACACTTAGCGATGGTTTCACTAGTGGGAAGGCTTGTTCTAGCATATGTAATAGAAAATACCTTTTTTTTTTCCCTTAAAAAAGAAAAAATCTGATGTCATTCTTCTTGGGCAGTCAAGGTACTCAGTTAAGGTCTCTTGCACACTGCATGAATGTATTAGTATGTTAATTTTTATCCATCTACATGCTCTATAAATAGGGGGGAAAAAAGCCAAACAAACCCTTTCTTTCTTTTTTTTTTGGCTGGGGAAAACAGTTACTCTGTAGTCTTGTTTCCAGAAGCTGAATGGAAATAGCCTCCAAAAGCAATCGAGAATTAATGGAATTATCAGGATTGTTCATTTAACATCTACAGTTAATAAGCAGTTCCTTCAAATGGAATCTTAGATTCTTGTAATGTTTGAATGAACTACTGACCTAACTATATAAAGCTATAGTAATTCTGTGTAATTTATTACTGGGAACTATTCCTGGGAAGGAATTAAAACACTTCTTAGATCTACTGGTTGAAGATGTGTGTATCCTTACCTACAAACCCATCTGTGTAGGGAGGCAGATATTTGGTGGGTGTACCAATTTTAAGCGTGGATCCTGTGCTAGTACAACTGAGTGCTGGCAATCTAAAGAGTTACCATTTTAGTTATCTGATATTTGTATCCCAAGAAGTTCTGGTTGTGGTAGGGTTTTTTTGCTTCTTTAGCATTCAAAGCCTGTTCTACTGGCAAGAACAGTTAAGCTTTACTAACCGAGATAACTAATTTAGAGATAGAAGAGGTGCAAATCACAATTTTTTTAGGAATTCATACCTGGAACAAACAAAACTAAAAGCATTGAGAGCCTGCATGCTCATCAGTGTAGTTTTTTTGCTTCAGAAGAGCACCTTTTGTCTCAAAAGGCTTGGATTTTCATCCCTGATAGTTGGATCTTCATTGCTGATAGCAGAAAACCTCTGCTTTACTCTGAGAATCTTGTTTATGTGTAAGGTAAGGAGGCCCTATGGTATCATATCTTGAGTTTTGGAAATATTTTAAATTATTTGCTTTGGTTGGTTGTTGAAAAGGTTTTAATTCATATATGGGCTTGAAAATGTAGAATTTTCCGTGTGAAATGTCGGAACTGAGTTGTTAATCACAACTTTTAATGTTTTCTAGGCAAGCTGGAGGGCCTGTTGATGCAGGACCTGATTTTCAAAAAGACATGAATGAATCCCTTGCAAGACTCCAACGGGCATATGGTGAGGGAGATCTGACCAAGTTTCCAGAATTTAAATTTGAGGGTGAGTTAACAATCTTACTGAATTCTAATTGCAAGTAGAGACATGTTCACTCACAGGTTTTCTTAATTCTCCTTTAGTTTATATTTGTACCATTAATTTCATGTAAAATGTCCTCTGGGAATCTTATGCTTTTGCACAGTTCACATCTGATTTCATGTGGCTCCTATTTTGATTATTTGCCTTTTCTAGCAGAGATGTGGTCTTTCTTATACTGATGATTAACAAAACTTGCAGTCAGGTCAGGCTATCTTAATTGTCCTTCAGAGTCCCTAAAGAGAGAGCTCAAATAGAAATAGCCTAGGGCCTGTATTTTTCTCATCTTGTCAAAGAGATCAGCAGACTATAATGTGGATGTCAGTTAGTTTTACATCATCCAAAGTGTGATTTTTTGATTTTGTAAGCTCCTCCGGAAAGCCACTGATTTCAGAAAATGAGCATAGGACTTAACTTTCTTACTTACGAATATTTTATGGCTAAATTATATTAAACCTTTTTCTTCAGCTATTTGGATATGACAGCTGTTTAACTGCTTTAAGTTTGGTTTAGCATGGAAGGGAAAGGGCAGACAGCATAAGGCTTGGTGGCCGTATCTGGCAGCCAGCCAAGGCCAAGCCACCATAGTCAATGACTTGTAATTCTGACCAGACTGTCTGGGACTTCTAATTTAGACTAGGAACACACCTGAAAACGTTTTGGGCTTTGGTAGTATTTCAGTTGGGTAAAGTTTGTGTCAAATTGTTACTGGTGCAGTTAAAACAGAGTACCTGTAAAGTAGGATCTGTGGTTTTCCTTTTTTTATTTTTCCACAATTTTTGGGATGTAGTTTCTCTACATTCAGTTTTATTTCTGTGTCATATGTGAAACTATGCATATTAAAATTTCACTTGTTTTTGTAAGGAAAAAGAATTTGTGTGACCATAGGAACAGAGCAAAGCACAGACACACACATGACTATGTTCTTTTACCACTGTTGTCTATCCTTAATCTAATTTCAATAAGGCTTCAAATCTGAGTAATTATATGGGTAGAAAATTAAATTTTTCTTACCTTAGTGATGCTTACTATAAGCTGACCTTTGCCTCTCAGCCTTTGTATTAAAGAGAGCAGGCATTAGTAGCCCAGGTGCCCAAAGCCGTAACCTTTGTGAGCCTGTACCTTTGACATCAAGAACTCCTTGGTCAGTGTTTGCGTGTGGAGAGTATCTTGCTGAGTGGAGTTGAAATTGTGTGCTCCTCTCTGTTAATATACACTGATAATACACTAATCAAAGGGAGAGAAGAGCTTGGTTACTTGTTCTCCTATTAGAGCTATGTTGGAAGTACTCATCCAGTAACATTATGGTTGACTTCTTCAGTTTCCCTGCTGTCTTCTCCCCTATCCCAAGTGTTGTTAAAAGCTGTTTTGGCAGAATGTTACTGAGGCTTAGCCTTTATACATAACTCCTGCAAGGTGGAAAAGACCTGTCTCCAGCATAGCTACTGTTTACTGCTGCCCACATTTAATCAGTAAGTGGGGATGTAGACTGCAATGTACTGCTTTAGCTTGCCAACGTAATGGTTAGTTTTCTTTGAATTACAAATTAATTGTGGTGTTCGAGGATATAATAAAAAGAGACTAATAGGAATTTTCTCTCTCTCATTTCTCCTGTAGAGCCCAAGTTTGAGGAGACTCCAAAGTGATCTCTGCAGCTTGTACACCGAACAGCTGTGTACAGCCATGGAGTTGCTGAACATGGCACCAGTTGTAATTTAATAAATGTACTGCTTCAGTTTGATTTCAGTGGTGTGAAGAAGGTCATAACTGCATGGTGAGCATAGCTAGCTGTGATCATCAACTCTTACATGACAGAGGGAGCTGAGTAGTGCTGCTCAGTGTTAACTGCAAAACTCCTTTGTGAGCTATGTTTTAATGCTGAGATATTGTAGCACACATAATGATACACCAGGAAGGAACTACTTGTTCTGTTGAGTTTATCAAAAAAGTTTCTGCAGAAAAAAAACACCATGAACCTTAAGTCTGTATCAAAGCCCTACAGTAGTGATGGAGCTGCACAGCCAAAAGCATAGGCACAAATGGCCTAATTCTACACTGCATCAATGAACACAAAGGTGATGAAGTGTTAATCTTCTAGAAGAAACTGAAATCTGCTAATGGGGTTGTAAGGTTTGAATTTCTGTGACTGAACTATTGACACGAACACTTCAGCTTCTGAGAAGCTATTTATTTGTAATAATTATTATCTGAGAAACTACATAATCAAACACTTCAACAGTTAAGAGTCTACATACTACAGTTTGAATTGTATTGGCATGATTTTTCTTCAGAATTAAATTACATATGCAGCCTACAGAGAGAGGGACTTCCACATTAGACACTAAAACACTGCTTGAGCTTTAAGTACAGGAAGATTTATTTTGTCAGCATAGTGAGTTTAGTTCTGCAGAGCTACACGCTTAGAGATTACTTTGGCAAATCTAATACAATTTCAAAGTCCTAGTAAATCAGAATTGCAGGCGAAATTGAGCCCTTGACAGTGATTGAGACACAAGTAGTGAGGTCATCTATGAAAGTTATTTGAATAGATTGTTTCAAGCTGCAAGAGTGAATCTTGTATTGCTGCGTGTACATATGAACAAAATGAGAAGCCTTCACACAGAACTAAATTGAATATACAAGTTAATTTATCTTTAAGTTTTTTGGGGGGTTGTTTTTTTTTTTTTTTTTGAAATGCCATTACAGCTAGGTTGACTAAATATTGGCAGTTTCTATTTTCAGCATGTAATACATGAAAACAATATTTACAGAGCACAGGTCAAAAGATCCCTTGGTGTTGTGGTTTAACCCCGGCTGGCAACTAAGCCAGCCCTGTCTTCTCCCCCTACTGTGGGGAAGGGAATTGGAAACATAACTCAGGGGTTGTGATAAAGCAGTTAAATAATTGAACCAAGGTAATAATTAGGGAAAGACAGAGATAAAACCTGAGAAGCACAAGTGATGCACAGCACAAGTGCTCATCACCACTTGCTGACTGATGCCCAGCCCAACCCCAGCAGCAACTGGCCCCTGCCAGCCAATTTCCCCCCCCCCAGTTTATGTACTGGGCCTGATGTTCTGTATCCCTCTGGCCAGTTCAGGCCAGGGTCCTGGCCCTGTTCCCTCATGACTCGAGCACCTTCTCACTGGCAGAGCATCGGACACTGAAAAATCTTTGAGAGGAAGTACAGCTGAACAACAACTGAAACATCAGTGTGTTACTGACATTATTATACTAATTTAGGAAACCAGCTCTGTACCAGCTCCTAGGAAGAAAATTAACTCCCAGCTGAAACCAGGAAAGTATCAATCAGCTGCTTATTCCATACCATTTATGTCATGCCAGGTCCCACACTTTCCAGTACACCACCACCTTTCCTGTCTTTTTATGGATGCACACACATTTCCTTAATCTATTGACAATCCCTATAGAAGTCTACTGAGTTCATTTAGTCCATGACTTACGACTGTCATAAACAGTCTTTCAGGGCAGGAAAGAGGGTGTTTGGTGTTGGATTGTTGCATGTTGAAGCCAGTTCTGATTCCATCACTGCTCTGCTTGTCTGGTAACATCAAAGTTCATTCTCAATGTGGCAGTTGAAAGAGAGTTGGGTTCAGATCCCCAAAGCTGGAGGGGTGGAGACAGGCACCATGAGGTACCCAGTGCACCCAGTGCAATGGTGGGCATGCAGCTGACACAGAAGTGCTAATATACTACATTATACAGCAATTAACATCACACAATTCACTGGCTATTCAATCAAATCCACTTAGTGCACAAACCAGACTTGCCCATCCTCCCACCTTACGAAGTGTGCCCAGGTCCTCGAGCAAAAACAGTCCCATAGATGAGTTTGCCTTTGCCCAAGGCAGGAATAATCCAGGCTGTCTTCCACAGCACATATTTCATGTACACTACAGGAACCTTATTCCCTTCTACAGTAAAAGTTTTGATTGGGCAGGGCCAGCCCACTTGGCAGATCTTCCAGTAATGACTCACCAGGTGGCCTTTGCCAATGTGTGTCCCAATGTTTGAAGGTCCCCCTCCCCATTGCTCTCAGTGTAGTCTAAGTCTATTGGATCATTTGGTTTTCTCAGCTGGTGCATTATACAATATACCTACTTAATGCCATGTTCTTTGGCCCAAGCATCTGTGAATGTCTTCCAAGTATTTCTAGCTTAATTTGTTCAAAGGCTTGGTGTTGCTCAGGGCCCCACGTGAAATCATTCTTCTGAGTTGCTTGATAAAGAGGGCTTACAGTCAGACTGTAGTTTGGAATATGCATTCTCTAAAAACCCACAATATCTAAGAGAACTTACTTTTTGAAGAAATGGATTAGAATTTCTTTCTATAGGATCAGGAGTAAATTCAGCCTTTCCACTCTGCCTGGGAAACCATCAACTGGAGACGGGAGTAGCAGCTTTCCTCGAAGAACCCCCATTTGGGACTGTTTTCCTCACAATTTATGTACCCATGTCTCTAGGGTCAAAGTAAGTCTTCCATCCCAATTCTTCATGCCCTCTCTGTGGTCTCTCAGCTAAACCCGTAGGGTTATCCCATAGTGTGTAACTTACATATCCTCCTTGAGCCAGCACTTACTGTCATTAGTGTGGGTCCATACAGATGGGGAATAGAACATACCCTCTTTGAACTGCTGGAACTCCTGGGACAGTTTATCTGATAGTTTCTCCACAGATGAGATGAGAGAGGAAGAGAGGTTGTCTTCACATACCCGGAGATGACAAGCCACTGCATCTACAGATGGTGGTGTGGTGTCTTTCCAGATTAATGTTGCCAGTGGGTTGGTGTGTGCTCTTGGTACACTCTACCACCATGGGTCATGTGCAGAGGAATTTGTCTGGATCTGTGGGAAACCTTGTATTGTCCAGGTCAAAATAAATAATCTCTAGCACAGCTAATTCCCTCAGGTATTGGATATGTTTCCACTTGAATGATGACATGTAACATCTTTCTTGTAAGGATACCTTTCCTTCATGCTTGACAGGAGTCACTTCCAGAGGCTGAAACTTGTGTCCATCTTGCAATCATGTTGTCAATGCCTGCTTTCCTCATAAGTGATTCCTACCCTCTAATTCCAATCCACTAGCCCTGTTATCTCAGCATCACAGCAGACAGGTGGTAATGTGCTCATCAGGACAACAGCTGAAATATTTATGTATATCCTGCAGATCACTCAGGAATAAGGATTGAGTGGTTTCCTCTTGCTGGCCTGTCACTGAAGTTTGCGTAGGCACAGTATGTGTTGGTGGGGTTTTGGTAGCCACAGATCATTTCTTAACCCTAAAGAAGGCCTGAACTATATGCAACAACATACTGGTTGCTACCAAAAGGACCAGGTTGGTTTCAAGGGTAGTCACAGGATATGCAAAGTCCTTAAAATTCTCAAATGCTACTGTAATCATCCTGGAGAGGAATGAAGGTGTTTTTCCCATGGGTTGGCTCTCTGAGGGTAAAAGGCAGTAGATGTAACTCTGGATTGTTTCCACCAGATGGGTCCCAAAGGACAGCATGGACACACACCAGGGAGGCTTATGACCAGCCATTCTATCAAATCACAAGCCAGTACAACAGAGAATACCACAGTGATAACCTTAGCCCAGGCCTAGAGCAAATGAATCAGTATGGTGACCAGCAACTATTAAACCAATAAAATGAAGACTTATAACAAATTTGATTTAACATGCTCTAGTCAGATCTGTTTTTATCTCAACCTTTTGAGTCCCACGTTGGGTGCCAAAAAGGATGGTTGGGGTTTAACCTCAGCCAGCAGTTCAGGCCCACGTGGCTGCTTGCTCACTGCCCCCACCTCAGCCCCAGCGGGAGAACTGGGAAAATAAAGGAAGACTCATGGGTTGAGAGAACAACAGTTTAATAACTGAAACAAAGTAAAATAGGATACTAATAATACTAATGATAATAACAACAACAACAATAATATTAATTGTAATGGAGAGAGAGGAGTAAAGCCCAAGGAAGACAAGTGATGCACAACAGTTTCTCACCACCCACTGACCGATGCTCAGCCAGTCCCCTAGCAGCAGTTGGCTCCCCCTGGCCAACTTCCCCAATTTAAATACTGGGCATGATGTCCTGGTGTGGAGGTGGTCACCAAGCACCAAGCCTGTTTGGGCTCAAGAAGCGTTTGGACTACATTTGCAGGCACATGGTGGGAGTCCTGGGGTGTCCTGTGCAGGGCCAGGAGTTGGACTTCATGATCCTGACGGGTCCCTTCCAACTCAGCATATTCTATGATTCTATGAATATCCCTTTGGACAGCTCAGATCAGCTGTCCCACCTGTGCTCTGTCCCTGCTTCTTTGGCACCTCACCGGAAGACCATGAGAATCTGAGGATTCCTTGACTTGGAGTAACCACTACTCAGCAGCAACTAAAACATCAGTGTGTTATCAACTTTATTCTCATATTAAATCCAAAACACAGCTACTATGAAGAAAATTATCCCAGCTGAAACCAGGACACTTTGATACTTTTGTATAACAAGTAGTCATTTGATGTCCCTCACAGAGGCTGAAATCTTCTAAATAACAAAGGACTTGGTATGCTTGAAATCCTAAATGAAGCAAACACGGTTACATAAATAACAGTTCAAAGATTTTAAGCAGGTTAATATTTACTGTACGTTTCAGAAGAAACTAAGGCATCAAGATTGACAAGAAATGTGTCTGATGCACTGTTAGTTAATGTTTATTCTCTTCTGGGATGGGAGGTCTACAAAATGCACTCTACATAGAAGTAGTAACCTATTCATAAATACAGGTATCAAACAGCTCTGTTCAGCATCTGATTTTTAAGTTCATTAACACTGATAAATAGATACCATAGCTCTTCAAAGCTTTATCCTTTTCACTCAGAGCAAACAGATAGTTGGTCTCAGTAAGTTTCTTACATACATACTAGGTCAAGGAATAAGTATGTTTTGTTTTGATTAAGGAAATGCGTGGTGTTCAGGGGTGTATTAAGGTTACATTAGTATTACTAATGCTATTTAAACTCCTCATGTCCTTGAACTGTAGATAGTGATATTAAGTCACTCCGAGTTGAAGTTTCACTTAGAACTCCATTCCTTTTGTGCCAATCTGAAAAGCTAGAATAACGTACGTGTAGTTAAAGCCCTTGAGCCCACTCAAGGAAGTGGGGATGGAAATATTAATTCAGCTTCCATATTTAGTCAAGTCTTTTGACTCACATTATTCTTAGAAGAGTTAGGGCCCAATCTTTCTCTCATTGCTATCTTGGACTGTGTCTCAGTTAGTTAATCAATATGTACAAGAAGATGCAAAGTATGGAGCAAGGTGCTGTAGTTGTGTGGCACTTGAGACTGTGCAACAGGAAGCTGTAAATGCACACAAAGTATCTCCTGGTACTGATGACAGGTATGGCATGGCAGGAGGGAGGAGTTCGTGTATATGTGCAAAGACGTAACAGATCTAAGGAACTCTGAAGATATCTAAAGCTTTTAAAACACACTAGTGAACACAAAAGACTTGCCTTTTCACTTGTAGATTGATAGTTCGTCTTCTTTCTGTTAACAGAGCAGGAAAGGAATACAGGTTAAACAGCGACTTTTCTAGAGTTTGGTTTACCCCTTTGGGAACCTTATATATGAATGTATTTTTCCAGATTTCCAGCAATCCTCCAGGTTTTTTCCCCCCCTCTTGGAAAAAAGTTACAATAACAAATCCATTGAATGCTTTTAGATATCAGTCATTATCTTATAAACCACTGCCAATCACCTTCTTTAGCTTGTCTTTTCAAGTTGTCCAGTTACACTTTTTATCTAGCTCATGACCAGAACTAAAATAGCTTGAGGAATTCTGACTTGCTACTAAGAAATTTGAGCGAAATAAATCCATATCAAAGGAGTAGATCAGGTGCTGTCAGAAAGTTTACACCAGTCATATTTTCACAAAACACTTCCTGAAATAACCTGTAGATGTGGATATGAGAGCAGTTCAATTTGGTTCTGATTGTCTTTTGTTTAGTTTGAAGAGGAGACACATGAAGGCCTATAGCTGAGTTAGGGATGTAAGCTATAACTATGTAAAAAGACACATCTCTGCATATTTACCACAGTAATGTAATGATTCACTTTCTGACCAGGACACTGGTTTCTAATAAGGAAAACAGCTATTGTGTAGGATCGGGTTTATCTGAGTGTCAAGAAAGCTATTGCACAAGAATCACATTAGAAAGGCTGTAAAAATCATTACAGTTACTAAACCGTCTGAAATGTAAATGAAGTTTGCAGTGATTTATGTACTACTTGCATCAAGATACTTACTGGGAAGAGCTTTCCTCTGAAAAGAAAGAAAAAAGAAAAGGAATTAGCACAAGAACAGTTTCTTTAGCTGATTTAAAGTTGTTTGAAATAGTTACTCCTAGAGTATTCAGCTCTTCAGTTTCTAGAAGGAGTTTCTGAACCAAACATCTCTTTTTGGTGTAGTGAGTTTGAACAGAAGAAAGATTAAGTTGCTTTCAAGGGTAAACGAAGCTCCAAGTGAATTCCAACTAGCAGCTCTGTAGCCTCTGGTACTTTCAGGCAGCTGACCTTTTCAGACCCCAATGTTTGGCATTAGTTGTTGCTGTGCTCAACCCTGCAAGTACCAATGTAAAGGCTACAGAGAGGGTTGCTGGGTGTCAAGCTTTTTGCAGTAATCCCTAAAAGCAAACTTTTTCCATGATCCAGAAGAAGAAGACATAATTGAGTTTCTCTTTCATCAGAACTCAGCTGGTCAGGTGTTGTAGACTAAAACTGGCTTATTTTTATGTCGCCTTTCTTAGGCATTCCTTATCAAAACTAGGGTGGAGAGGTTCCAGGAACCAGGGTCTGGCTCGTTGCTTTCCCTAGGCTGTTGTTTGGTAGCCTTAAGCAACTGCACAAACATCTCCATGTTATTTTCAAAGTACCTTTTGCAGTAGATGTTAGCAGAATAAAAATGTCTGCACAAAATGTTGCTGGTTTAATGCTCTCCAGTTTTAGTACCACAGAGTTAAAACCTTCATGGAAAGGAGGACATGTCATCAGAATCATAAAATTATGGAATGGTTTGGGTTGGAAGGGACCTTAAATTTCATCTAGTTCCAACTCCCTGCCATAAGCAGGGACACCTTCCACTAGATCAGGTTGCTCAGGACTCACTGCAACCTGTCCTTGAACACTTCCAGGGATGGGGCATCCACAGCTTCTCTAGGCAAGAGAGAGTGTCATGGAAACTCTGCTAAATACAGACATTTTTTGACACAAGGAAGGAGTGATTTTATTCTACTTACTTGCAAAGTAGCCCTTTTTTTGGGCATAGAATACTCCAAGGCCACAGAGCACCACCACCAGAGCCACAAATACTACAGCCACAATGATACCACTTATATTAAGGTCATCTGTAATTATAAAACAGAAGTCAAATGTCCTAAATTGTAAACATTTCCACTGGCTGGACTTTTTCCTAATTACCACAGGCATCTTTTGTATCTATAGGTGGTCTTTGGCCCAAGATGCCTAATTAGTAACACTTTGATGTATTTAATCAGTAAAAAAGCACTACTGTGTCACAGCCACTTTAACAGAAGTGCTTGCTACATATCAACTACTTAGTTTGGGTCAAAAGTAAGGAAAGAGTAAGAAGGATCAAGGGATACATACTCCTAATCATATCTACCCCAGGTAAGTATTGCCCAAGTCATAAGTCATCAGCCTCTAAGGGAAAATATCCTGAAAATATCCTGAAATCCTTATAAGTCTTAAAGCAAGCTTTTTCATATAGTTAATTTGCTTAACACAACTGAAACAGCTGATGGCGATTGGGTTCCACTTCAAAAGAACTCTTCAAATGAGTTGTTTGAAACACAATTACTTTTAATTTTTAAATAGCAAGGCTTTTAAAATACAACAAAATAAAGCTGAGTTGCCTGAAGTTAAACTCTACTTCAGGATACTGAAACATCCATTTTTATTTTGAAGGTGATGGCTTGAGTTCAGCCATGGCAAAGACCATGCCCATATACTAATATAATCACTAAGTGCTCCAGACAATCATCCATTTTAGGAAAACCAAAAACATCAACAAGCAGAAACATTTTCATAGGTTTTGGTTATGTTTCCAGTTACTTATTTGGATTCCAACTTTAGGCATATGTTAATATATTGTTGAGATTTTTACCCCCAAACCTATCAATTTTTATACAGTTTAGGCTGACGGTAATTTAGGACTTAGTGCGTATTTTCACAGAGCACTTCTATCTCAGTAGCTTGAGGAATACTTGCTCATAATCCACCAGGAATGCATTAAAAGCCATGACACAGTGATTTTTAGCTAAGTTCCAAGAAAGCACCATATGGAACTTAGCAGTTCCATGTGCTGCCTTAGGGGACCACTTGGACAGGATCTTCTCTGCAGTAGTTATTAGGATTTGTTACCATTTGCTTTCCTATGATATCTGCAAGAACCAGCTGTATACTTCGCAAAAACCTTCATGCATTTTGGAATATTACAGAATGTTCCATTAAGTTCTCCCATGAATGAATCCCAAAAGGGAGGATTTATATAAAGAAAACACCCCAGTGGACCGGCACACTCTTCTGTAAGCCTTCCACAAAAACATTTGGAAATATTAATGTTCTCATATGGCTGATGCTTTTCTGTAAAGCTCAGTGTTCAGCAATCGACAAGCTAATTACTGCGATAAGGAACTTACTATTTCTCCTCCCCCCAAAAGCCATAACCAAATAAAAAGATTTAATACAATCTGGTCTTAGCTTCTCAGTTGCACCATGCAATTACATAAATCCTACTGCAAGACTGTTTTCCACTCTTATTTTCTTTAACACATACCAACTTGCATTCGCTTCACTGAGCATTTCTGAGATAATCCAATCCCATTGGAGGCTTCACAGAAATATTCTCCAGTGTCATTCTTTGTAACTGTGTTAAACATCTGTTAAGAAAGAGTCCAAAACCATTATCAGAACAGGGAAAAAAAATTCCTATAGGATAGAAATTTTGACATGTCAATGTGTGGATTTGTTTGTTTTAAACAAATAAAACCCCAAAAACCCTGAAGGCAAGTAAGAAATTCTGGTACATATCAACCCTGTAACAGCTCCCTAGTCACATTCCCTTGTCCTTCAACTTCTGCTTGTTGCCTAAGAGGTTCCTTTAGATGGACATTTAACTAAGTGGAGTGTATCTACAAGGAAATTCTTTTTCAGTGGATCAGAACTTTCCAATAATATCCACTTTTTTAGATATGCTCTAATTTCAGAAAACCCAAAATCAAACAGTTTGTTCATTTTATCAAAACAACAACCCCATTAATTGATCCTTCAAAAAACTTGACACATACTACTTACGACATTGTCAGCTGAAATTTTTCAGACGTAAAGAGTTGTTTGGGTGGTTCTCAACTCTTCAAAAATGTACTTTATGTCTTCTTCCAACAGAGAAATGCTAAACCACACTATTTACAAATATTACTACTACCGTAAAAATGAAAATGAAGAAGCAAGACTGTAGCAGGACATCTCCTCATGCCACAGAAGAGCTTATCTGTTGCTTGTTAGCTGCTGCAATAACTCAGGGCATCTTGCTCTCACATGAGCCTCACATGAGCCTTAGTGACGTAACTCAATCAGGACAGTTTGCCTTGTAGCGAATTATTTCATCCATGGGATTGATGCTTTCAGCTGACAGGAAACATCTTGCTGTAGAAGCAGATGTGGAAAGACAAGATGGAATTTCTGACTGACAGACATTTCATTTTATAAACTATAAAAGCTACACCGTATTTTCACAAAGCAGAAATCTTCTGCATGTTCCCTTGAAATGTGCGGGGTCTTCTCCCCAAAGTCAGGATGCCACTTTGTGGTTACTCTGGAAAGTGGTTACGTTGTGGTTTCGGGGCTTGAGTGAAAGGACTCACTGTAAACTATCGGCAATTTGGTGGCAAATTACATTGACTCCTAATCTGTACTATTTCTTTGCTAGCTATAATACAGGTACCTTAATGTCATGCACTGTTTTATGTAGTTCTTTTGTTTTATACTGTGTAATAAATAACTGTCTAAGGCCTCTTGTCTGTTACCTTCTGTCTATTCAATAAGTAACTCATTTTATAATAGACCTAATTGTCCATTCTTAAGAACCTGTGAGCCAGAGTGATTTAGGTGCAGGCCACCTAAGTAGAGCTGCTGCCAAAAATCTAAGCCTAAGGCAGGGCTTGTCTAAAGCTCTCACTTGATCCACAACAAAGAGATGGACAGAGACTGACCTCATGTCAATTCCAGTGTTTCTATTATTTTAATCATTAGACTTGTTAACTGTTCTTTTTAATATATGCCATACTTCAATATTTCAGAAGTAATTAGTAAGTTTGAGTAGTCCACCTGATTTCTGTGGTGTGCTGAAGGATCCTCAGAACATCTGAATGCTTAGTCATACTTCAGTTTCCACATTTGATTTTGCACAAGAGTAGGGTATTCTTAGAAAACTCTTTACTTCGGAAAAATCTGAGCACCCTAAGTAACATCAAGTTTTTTTGAAGATCAGTTAATGGGGGCAGAATGAGAGACAGCCAGTTCTGAAGGAAAAAAACCCCAACACCACAACCCACAAAACAAACTACAACTAAAACAAAGAACCCACTAAGCTTACTTAAAGTACCAACTCATTCCCACTGACTTCACAGGTCCTGGATGGGAACTTGTAAATGGCACTGGATTGCAGAGATTCTGTACTGCCCTGAGTGTTGCACTCCTCCTGAAGTGTGTGAAGCTACTATTCCAAATTTTAAGGTTCTGTCACATATAGCTCTGTTGCCATACCGAGACCTCATTCTCACCTGGCACTAGTTTACCAACTGACAAGGTAAAATTTGTCATGTATTTTTAGATTCCCAGTTATCACTACTGCAGCCTTGCACCTCACCCAGTTTGTGTGTATCACTCAATGTCTATGGCTTGTCACTGGTTTGAGGCAGAAACTACCTTCTACATTTCTCAGCACATATTTCAGCATGACACTGACCTCCAACAAAGACCTTGTGAATTTTTGGATTAAGACCCCTGTGCATAATTGTACTGAACAGTAAATTTGGTCTCCTTGATAGCTGTCTATGACAGTTGGTTATTACACTTACCAGAGTGCCAGACTTTTTATTCATGGTGTAAGTTATGTTTGCTGCTCTAGCACTGCCTGTTCCTGTCTTCTCCAGCAAGGCAACACCATTCTTGTACCACTGGTACTGAGACGGAGGGGAGCCCTCCGTTTCCTTACAGCTCAGCTGCACGACTGTTCCTGTCATTGCGGAGCTGGGTACCTCACACACTGGAATAGTCGGAGCAACTGTGACAGTGAAATTGCACTTGTTACACATGTACTTATACATATACGCATGTACTGTCCACCTGACAATAAGCTGACAGTCATAGTGAGGAGGTGAGCACTTGTGCATATTTGATAACTACCACATCAATGAAATGAGGAGCAGAAGGGCTAGAAGGCAGAATTGCGCTACTGAGAGCACAGTAAAATTTATGAGTTGCTAAAAATGAAAGAGGTGTTTACTGCCAGCCTCCCCCCACCATATGCTGTGTCATCCTGTCTCCAATCTGTGCACTTCCATCCAACCCCAGAGAGTTTGTTTCACTTCATTTCTTGTATGGAACCTCTTGTTCACAGACAGAGATGGGATAACTCAGGGAATCTATAGTCCAGCAATTGCCTCCTTCCCTGCCCTAGTATTTAAAAACTGAAGGGAGGAAGAGGAAAAAGAGTTTTTGTATTAAAAGGAGTCAACTTTTGAGAAGTGATTGTCAGAAAGATTAACGGAGACTGGAAGTCATCATAGGCAGTTTGTAACCCCCAGTCTGACAACCAAAACAAATTGGTTACTACATTCCAGTTTAAATTTAAAACAAACATTCCCCCACAGAGATGCAATAGAAGTGTTTATTTCTTCTCCTATGAAGATGAATGTCTCTTTTTTGATTTTTGATATGTGAACAGAAAAGAAACTTAATTTTTTATTTTTTGGTACTTAACATTATATAGAAGAAAAATAATGGTGAAGAGGCATCCATGGAACATTAAAAGAACAACTGACACCTTAACAAGTATTGATTGTTTTTTCTTGGTTGATTTTAAGATAAAAAGCAGAAATAAAGAAAACCAAGTGAAATACTAATTCACATTAACTTCAAAAAATGTTTGTAAGGAACACATGCCCTCCCCTTTCTCCTTTGGCCTTGAAGATTTCAACTTTAAATTAAGAAGCCACATTTAAAACAGGAAAGCTATTGAGAAAGTAGAAGAAAGAAGGATTAAGTAGAGTTACCTTATTGTTGGTGCTAATCAGAAGTTTATGCATTTATCATCCTTTATGAAGAACTTAGAGACTTTATATATAATTTTAAAAGATCTATTATTTTCATTTTTAATAGGACAAATATAGAATCTACAAATGCAAGTATTTTCTTTTTTCCCTGTACAGGTGAAAAAGGAAAACTACTGGCCTCTGCGACTCATCCAGTGTGACAAACACCTAACCCAATGTGAGAACCATGTGCTCGGTATTCACTTTTCCATCCGTTCCCTAACTGGCAAAGAAAACAAAGACCCACAAAGAACAACTGCCCTCCAGCAGACACCACCATCTCTCCTGTAAATAAAGTCCACAGATTGCCAGCTGTCTGGCTGTCATTTCAAAAAACTCTCTCCTTCCAAAACCAGGAGGAGACTGTAGCATATTGGAACGAACTTCTGCTTATGAATATTTGATAAGTGTTGACAGATGCTGACTTTCCAGTGCCAAACACCACGCTAATCTTATCCAGATTCTCAGTCACTGGGCAATTTCACTTTTGAGAACCAAAACTCACTTTTATATAATAAACCCCAGTTATGTCCCTTTCTAATGCAAGTGTGACTTTTGCCAAGCTGTTTTGTGATGTTGTAGAATGTTCATGTGCAAGTGTGTTTATAAACCCAGCCTGAAGAAGAACCAAAAACCCAGGAGCCACACACTGCATGGACAACCCCACCTTCAACACCCCAACACCCCATAATCCAGTTTCTCTAGAGAAGCCTAAGTAATAAAATTTGTACCCAGTACTGTGAGAGTAATAGTCGCCTCTCCCAGGCGTTGCCCCTCTTCACTCTTGGCACTGATTTCACAGCGGTAGGTCCCAGAATCCCTTCTAGTCACATTCCTAATTCGGATTCCTGTATTCAGCATCTCTGCTCGGCCTCGAAGATCACCTTTCGGGAGAACAGACAGAGAGGTTTCTGCTCTTTGCTTATAGAATCATAGAATCACAGAATGGTATGGAGCGGAAGGGACTCTGAAGGTCATCTCGTTCCAGCCCCACTGCCATGGGCAGGGACACCTTCCACTAGACCAGGTTGTCCCAAGCCCCATCCAACCTGGTCTGGGACACTTCCAGGGATGGGGCAGCCACAGTTTCTCTGGGCAACCTGTGCCAGTGCCTCACCACCCTCACAGGGAAGAATTTCCTGTGTATATTTCCTCTGTAAATCTAACCTAAATTTTCCCTCTTTCAGTCTGAAAGCAAATATCTATGGCTCATTGGCTTATTCTGAAATCACATACAATTTCGTGATATTTTACGTCATATTGTACATGAAACTATCCCTCATTTGTTCAGTGTTAGTTACCTATCAGCAAAGAGCAGTATGTAACCCCTTCCCAAGACAGTATGAACCTTCCGTTTACTCCAAAAAGTCAAAAAACCTCCATCTGCCATACGTTATCCAGTTCAAAGATGGAATGCATTTTTCTGCAGGTATTTCAAGAAAATACATGTAGCAATAGTGAGGTGACTGAAAGACATCACTTTCCGCTAGAGACATGGCAATTACTAACTTAATTACCTTAAAGAAAAAGTTGTGAATGAGACCACAGCAGAGTGTTTGACATTTTAACTTGGCACGAAAAACTTGATGGATTTAGGAAAGATATTGCCATCAGACTTCTTACAATGAATTTGGTTTTTTTAAATTCCACAGCTTATTATGAAATTCAAGTTACATGCACACACAGCACCATGAGTTCCAGTGTTTCTCTATATTAAATATATGCAGAAAAAACCCAAGTTCATCAACAAGGTCAGCACATCTGCAAGTTCTACAAACTAACAAAATTTCTGTGCTTTTATTTTACTTCTCAAACTTAATGTATTGAGTACAATGTAACAGAGACCCGTATTTTCTCCAACGCACAAAGCTGAGGTAAGTTCTTTTCAGAACATACAAAGAGAAATTCTTCTTCTGAAAATATAAATAATTTAAAATATACACCTGAGTTTATATCTTATGTATATAAAAAATACTGCATTATTCATATTCAAGCCTTCTGCTTTACAGGAGGTTTCAGAAACCTTTTTAGGATAGGAGTGCAGAGTCTGCAGTAGTTATGGGGAGTTTACATCTGCATGCAATTTCATTGTTGAAAAATCCCAAGGAATCTGCAGTGCCATTTTTCTTAATCTTGAGTTTTATTATATTTAACTTCATTAAAAAGGTAACTCATAATTGACGATTTTATAAAGAAATGCCATTTTTTCCCCAGAGAAGAATTCCTTTTCTCAAAAAGATAGCTCTTCTATATGAACAGTCAAGAGCCTTCTTCAGTCATTTTCCCAGTGCTGTTCCCCAAGAAAGAGTAAATAGCTATGCTAGAGAATGACATGTTAAACCATCCATCCATTTGTAGTACTGTACCTGTAAATTCACTATTGTAGTAGACAAATGAGACTCCTTGAGACTGGATTTTCTTCCACTCTATTCTCAAACTCATCCCTTTCGAAAATTTGTGTTTGCAACTGAGAATAGCCTCTAGAGGGAAGAAAAAAAATAAAGACTAAAGGAAAAAGTAGAAATTTTAGTATTGTGTTGGTATACATTCAGGCTCCATGAAATTCATGTTCCCCCTTCAAAAGAACTTGTGCAATCAGCAATGGCCAGATCTACTTCTCAAAGTGATGCTTCTCCAGATTTACACAAACACAGTGCGGAAAAAGAAACCCATAATTTTCCTATACTTGCAGTGGCCTTTGCATCAAACTTCAGATTCTGGGGACTAGATATTCCCATGCTGGATGAGGTTTATTACTTTCCCCATCCAACATGGGTATATCTAGTCCATCAGTTACATTCTTTATTACTACCCTCATTTTACTTTAAACATTTTTGAGCAGACCACCTCTGAAAAAAAGGGACCTTGACCCTGTTATTAACAATATTCTGTGGATTACCATTCTGAATTCAATATCACTTTTCTATTTAAATGTATAACTTAATGCAGATGGAAAACATTCCAGTAAGATGGCTAAAGAAACAAATGCAATATAGACCTTGCTACCTGTAAGCTACTCATTTTCCAATACAAGCCACAGTATCAAGGAGCAAAAGCCTTTATAGTTTTGGCAAGGCCTGTCTAGCTTTCATGACACAAACATGCACTGCTCAAACGTAATCAACCATCATCCTCCTTTCCAGTCTCAGCAAACGAGGCTGGAGAGCAATTAAGAGCTACTGACAGGTCTACTCGCTCTTCAGAGTCTGATTTCCTAGGTCTGCCCTGAAAAGAAACAAAAAGCCAGGCTGGTAGCCTTGGTGGTATCTCACAGGGGGGAAAAAATGTCCAGACTTGAAAGAAAAATTGAGGCAGGAGGGCATTCCTTGCCAGAAACATGTTAACACTGGCTGCTTCGAAAAACATACTATGAACTCAGGAAGTCTGAGGTTCCTGACTTCAAGTTGAGTGGATGGGTGGAGGCTTCCTGAATCTTAAGATTTGCTAGTTTCCTTTCCATTTTGTTTTTATATCCTTCTAACAAAGAAAAATTGTCATTCAAGCTCAGCTTGCTTTTGCTACTGGCCTTGTGACAGTTGGCTGGCCTAATGAGCTGGTCTCTATTAGCTGACACAGAGACAGCTTAGCTGAAGTGTTCTCAGCTGAACAAGTCACCTCTGTCTCGAATGAGCTGCCCCTTTCTTGCATGCCACGTGTTTTTGTTTCAGAAAAAACCCTAGCATCGATGCCCACCCACTAATCTTATTCAGAGAAAAGGAATAGATCAAAGAAAGGGAGCGTGCACAGAACAGAGACAACATAATAAAATCCTCCTTAGTTATAGCTCCCCTCTCCCACTTTTTCCTATAGTAATGGAGTCAGGGAGAGGTATTTTTCAGAGCAGGTGTACTTGACTTGCATTAAGGTAGGCCCATGGGATGCTGTGCATCAGCACTGGTACTGCTAGGCCTGCAAAAGCCCTCTGGAATCTTGAAGAGATCTGCACAATGTTTAATTTGGATTTACATCTGATCTGGAGGCTATCACTGGTGATAAAATTATAGAATATCTCAAGTTGGAAGGAACCCCAAGGACCAGTGAGCCCAGCTCCCCGCACCTTGCAGAACTACCTAAAACTAAACCATGACTGGGAGTGTCACCTAGATGCTCCTTGAGCTCTGTCAGCCTTGGTGCCATGACCACTTCTCTGAGGAGTCTGTTGTAGTGCCTGACCATCCTCCTCCACAGTAACAGGAGTGAGAGGGGAAAAGGAAAACACATTTCAGGCCAGCTGCACTCAGTGGAATAACTACGTCTATCGGCCCTCCCATCCCTTAGTGCTGCTACACATGGAGAACTTGGCTTGGCATCTGGGCTGTGCTAAACTGATTTCATTCAATGTACAAATAAAAAAACAACAGGCAAGCCATATACCATATAAAAAGACAGAACCTTTAATATTACCTGAAGTGTTTCTCTCTGCTTTTGCCTACCTTGAGCTCTAAATGTATTCTGTCAAGAGAAGCATACTTAAAAGTAGTCCAGATGACAGCTTTAGAGACCTCTAAAATATTTATTACCTCAAGAAGCTGAATAAGGTTTAAAGCTCAGAGAACAGTTTTTTTGATCCCAAATTCTCACCTCTCTCCACTCCAACCAAATTCAAAAAACAAACCCACATAACCCACAAACCTCACACTACACTACACCCATTTCTCATCTACCCAGCAAACAGGTTTTCCTCTTTGCCTCTGTAAGTTCTCCAACCCCGTTATTTGAAGTAATTTGCCATTTTATATATGATATATACATATATAACTATGTAAATAGCCATTATAGCTACTGACAAGTAAAAATAGACATTAAATTACTGTTACTTATAATTAGCTAACTTTTATCTGTTCTCTCTAGTCCCTCCCTTTTCTGTCTTGTAAGATATTTAATATAATAATATTTCTCCTTTCATCAGCTCCCATAATTTTGTGTGGAAGGAAACCAGGCAGAAGTTACAGAACTGACAAACAAGTCATAGGAGCATAGAACAGGTGAGGTTGAAAAGGATCTCTGGGGAGCGCCTAGTTCAACCTCACCTCGAATAAGAGATAATGGGGACAAGACCAGAATAACACAGAGTCAGTGGAGAGAGTAGGCACAAGACCCCTCAGGAAAGAGGAAGACAACCTCAATACCTGCACATTTTCTGTATACATAGTTTGCATTGTAGATGTTAAAAATTACCACACCAAGGCCCATACTGTACCCTTAAACTCCTCTGCTTTTACATTTTTGTTATCTGTTTCAATGGAGATTCCAGACACGTCAGGATCTGCAAGGGGACAGCAAAAAAAAGGCAATTCAGCAATAAACATTTATGATTTCATATGTGCTTCAGCAGCTACAAGCAATATTTTTGAGACCTCCTCACACTGTACAAGTTAGACATTGCCTACTAGAAAGAGTACAAACTAAGAGATAGACCAGGGCTGGCCTTAAACAGTTCATCTTTTTTCTCCAGGTTCTGGCATCTGTAAAAAATAAGTAATTTTTTTTTTTACAATAGTATAATGATACTTACATGTAAGAAGTTCTATATAAACAGTAAATGTTTTATACCGGGGTAATGTCTCAGTCTGTTTTTAACTGGGAAGATGTCTATTAACCCATAAGTGTATTTTCCATTACATTCTTATTACAAGGCATGCATGTTTGCTGAAGAATACCACTTACAGCTTCTACAGGGTAAAAAATATGTATAGTAATTCGCAATTACCTCAAATTCTTGTTGAAATGGGAAGGAAAAGATTAATCAAGATTTATCTAGTCTTAACTCAAAGAGAGAAAAAAATCCCCATACATTCTTAGATATCTCATTGTCGCGTTCCACTGAGGGGGAACTGTAGGGGGTTCTTTTAAAACAGATGATCTAGGACAGAATTAGCCAAAACAAGGCAAGTATTATATCTGAGAACCATTAATTGGTAGTGAAAAGGATGTTGCCCTACTAAAGAAGAATAGAAAAGACAGAACAGGAAGAAGGAGAAGGAAAAAGAATGGGGAGAGAAAGAGAGAGGGGGGCAACGGAGAGAAAAAATGGGAGTTACCACCAGAACTTCAGACTGTGCTGTCAACGTCTAACTGGCAGGTGGTGTGTGCATGTTCCCTTACAGGGGGAGCCTGTGCAGCTCTCAGAGCAAAAGCACAGCTCCTGCATTGACGGGCAGCTGGACATGAGGTGAGTGGGCGCTTGGGCAGGATGTGCAGAACCCTGGACAGGGTCATAGCGGGGATCGTGGTGACAGGCTAGATCAGCGACGCAGGGTTGGAAGCAGGTTGCTCAGGCAGGAACACGGCAGGCAGGGCCGAAGCAGGTAGGGCATTGGGCAGGAACACAGGGAAGCAGGACAGGCAAGAGCTGGAGCAGGTCAGGGAGACAAAGTGGTAAAGCAGGACGCAGGAGGTGGTCAGCAGGTGTCCAGCCAGCAAGAGCGAGGGCAAGCAAGCAAGGGCTAGCAAGAGCCAGCAAGGCAAAAAAAAGTCAGCAGGTGTCCAGCCAGCAAGAGCGAGGGCAAGCAAGCAAGGGCTAGCAAGAGCCAGCAAAGGCAAAAACAGGGGCAAAAGAACCAGCTAGTCACGGCAAAATGACAAAAAGCTCTGAAGCTTGTGATGCAGTTACTTTTATACCCCCTGGCTCATCCCAAGGTCTGCAATGCTGACAGCAGACCATTGCCCCAGTCCAACATTCCACTGCAGCCCACTGGTGAAGACCATTTGCCATCTGACTGGAGAACCTCTCTGGAGGTCAATGTCATTGGTGGTCTCCTACTGACTGCCTATTACAAGTGAGATGTGAGATGGCTGCCAGGCGAAGTCTCCTGAGAGACACGGCTTTCCATGTTCTCCTAGCTGCCTCCAGCAAGTAGCACTTGTGCAGCCCCTCCCCCACCTACATCTGGTAGTTTCAAACAACGTGAGACAGAACTCAAAATTAAATTGGTTCCTCACACTCATGTATTGGGAACACTGAAATTACAGAGAGAACAAGTGAAATAACCACTAGATGTGCATCAACCTCCACCCAGCTACCAGGAGTTGGTCACAGGTATTACGCCACGTCAGGCAAGCAAGTGCTTAACAACAACTGAACACAGTTCTTTACACAAGTCTGCTTATTTTTTTTTTCCAAAACCATCTCAAGTTCCCTTGGTTTAGGACTAGTTTTGAAGACAGCATGGACACTTCTAATGCAGTCCACTTCCTCTGTCTGCATCAGCCAACTGAATAATTGGTAGAGAGGGTATGGACAATAACTGAGAATCTCTTTCCATCAACTTTTAGAAACTTGACTTGATTAAAACCAATCTTCTTTTGACTGATAGAAACTAGGCAAATAGCAAGACTAGACTTTCTTAAGCACACAAGACTTCTTTCGCTCATCCCTAAAGAGCTTCCCTTTCCCCTGCTTAACAGAGGAAGAGTTGCACACACCCTAGCAGATGGGTATCTAGTCTTGACATGAAGACACAAACAAATTAACAATATCTTGCTTCTTATGGCTTTCTTTTAACAGTTGATTACTTCTTTTGAAGTTAGTGCCTCACTTATGCCTTGACTGAGTCCATTTGGGTTCTCAGTGATCAAAGTTAACATGCTGTATTCTTTGTTTGAAGGTACTATCAAAAGAATCTTAGAATGGTTTGGGTTGGAAGGGATCTTTAAAGGTCTTCTAGTTCAAGCTCCCTGCAATGAGCAGGAACATCCTCAACATGAGTAAATTGTTCAGAGCCCCATCTAGCCTGACCTTGAATGCTCCCAGGGATGGGGCATCTCTTTGGGTAATGTGTGCCAGTGTTTCACCACCCTCACTGTAAAAACTTTCTTTCGTATATCTAGTCTGAATTAACCCTCTTTTAGTTTAAGCCATTACCCCTTGTCCTAACACAAAACAGGCCCTACAAAGTTTGTCCCCATCTTCCTTCTAAGTCCCTTTTAAGTACTGAAAGGCTGCAATAAGGTCTTCACAGAGCCTTCTGTTTCACAGGGTGAACAACCGCAACTCTCTCAGACCATTTTCATACGAGAGGTGTCACATCCCCATGGTCATTTTGGTGGCCCTCTGGACTTGCTTCAACAGATCCATGTCCTTCCTGTGCTGGGACTCCAGAGCTAGATGCAGCACTGCAAGTGGGGTCTCAGCAGAGCAGGGCAGAGGGGCAGAATCCCCTCCCTCCCCTGCTGCCCACAGGGCTTTGGATGCAGCCAGGCACACGAGGGGTTTCTGGGCTCCCAGCACACACGGCTGGGGCATGTCCAGCCTCTGACCCACCAGCACCCCCAAGTCCTTCTTGCAGGGCTGCTCTGGATCTGTTCATTCCCCAGCCTGGATTGATACCAGGGGTTGCCCCGACCCAAGTTCAGCACCTTGAACTCAGTCTTTTTAAACCTCATGACATTCCCATGGGACACTTCTTGAGCTAGTCCAGGTCCTTCTGGATGACATCCCATCCTTCAAGTGTGGCAACAGCACCACTCAGCTTGCTGTCATCTGCAAACCTGCTGAGGGTGCACTCGATCCCTTTGTCTATGTCATTAACGAAGACATTAAACAGCACTGATCCCATACACTATAGTACCCGACCGCAGTTTTCTTCTCAAATAAAGATCATTCCTTATGGTTTAAGTCTGGCACAACAGAGAGAATTCTTCATTCATTCTGTCCCTATGGCCTTTCTCCTCCTTAATTTTCTAGGGTTTTTTTCAGTATCCTTTAAAAATACAAATTGCAGTTCTACTGGTATCTATGACCACCGCCTCTGAGTCGTGGAGCAAACACTCAGAATTGGTATCTGAGACCCTGGCACTGTAGCAAGAGTTTAGTTATTCATTCACTGTATACTGTGGTGGGTTGACCTTGGGTGGCTGCTGGACACCCACATAGCTACTCTTTCACTCCTCTTCCTCAACATGACCACGGAGAAAATAAAGAGTAAAAAGCTCATGGGTCAAGAGAAAGACAGAGAGTTTAGTTAGCAGTTACCACCACAGGCAAAAGAGACTCAATTTAGGAAAAAATAATGAAGTTTACCACCGGTTTAAAATAGAGTAAACGCAGTAGTTGTGGGAATGAGCTCCTCTCTGCTGCTCCTTCCTCTGCATGCGGTCCCCTGCTCCAGCATGGGCTGCTCTCTACAGGTCACAGTTACTGACAGGAGCATGCTCCAACATGGATTCTCTGTGCTGCTTTCTAGCTATCTCACATCCCCTTCCAAATATACGTCCAACAATTCTTGTGTCTAAAAGAACACAGCCTCACACCTGACAAAGTAAAGTGAATTTTCATATATGCACATTACCAGAAGATCCAAATCGTGTGTAACTATCCTGTCTGTAATACGTTTTAATTTTATCAACTTTATGTTACTCCAAAAAGAGTTATACATCAGAACTTTATAATATGAATATAAATAAGACATGAAGAATTCTAGCAATGACATTTATGTACTCCTAGAATACTAAAATAGCAAAAAAATATTTGCACTGCAAATAGCACTTGGAAATTTTTTCCACCTGTCCAAGAAAGAAAACTTTCCGAGTGAACTTTAAAGAAAGAAATAAAAAAAATCCTGTATATAAACTCCCTTATGCCCTGTTGAAACCAGAGGAGGGAACCATTTCTCCAGCCCTTCCCAAAACAATCATTACTCCTGCAAGTCCACACAGAGCTCAGCTCCTTGGTTTTGTTCAGGTTTGGTCTAGAATAGCCTTAAGTAAGTAAGTAATTTTCTTTTTAACCTATTCGGTCTTATTTAGATTTATGGGAAAAAAAAAAATCCGTAACTTTTACCTTTTCTGTTTCTAGAACAATACCCCTCTTCCCCCCTCTCCCCCCATATTCTAGATGCCAAAAGTTAACAAATCACATTTATCTATTGAAATAATATCTTCCTTCATGATGGGGAGAAGTGTTTTATTCTGAGACTCGGACAGCAGCTAACACTTGATAACATTTCAAAAGGAAGCCTTTCTAGGTCTCCAGTATGTTGGTAAAACCATTTATAAATTATTGGCACATCAACCTCTTCTGTCTGGACACAAAACAGCTCAAGTACATTCAATTCACCACTGTATTACATCCACTGTTTCATGGGCCGGGAAATTTCTCTCCTCCTAATTAATACAGATGTCATGCAGCTCACTGTCATGATCAAAATATTCACGGAATATGAAGCCACAAAAGGAAAACACATTTTATGACTTCTGGGGCAGGACCACGGTATGTACCTTTCACCATGGAAGTCATTACAGAATTACTTCGCATGCTTTGTATTGGGACCTTGCAATTGCACGAAGTCTCCATATTTACCCTTACATCAAGGGATTTATAGAATAGATGAAAATTCCATTATGCAATACAATTAAGTAAAAAATATGAGAAAGAGGGGGAGAAAGGGAGAGAAAGAAGTTCAACATACACACAGCCCTCTTCCTCACACACACAAACCACACATATACATGACCGTTGTCAAGAAGCTGTAGAGTCCAAACAGTAACATAAGGTGGTGCAGAGACAGCTGACTAAATTAAAACCCTTATATATTCTGATCAAGCAGAAAGATAGGAGAGGTCCTTAAAGCTAGAGCATCTCTTCCTTTAGATGTCCTTCAAGAAGGACCTCTGCCAAATATTCAGAATCCAAGTCTTCAGCTTTGGATTTTAATTCACCATATAAAGAGCAATAGTGAAAAGATGACATATGACTGTACCAGTAAACCTTTTATTCAGGCTGCTTTTTAAAGACCAGAAAAAAAAAAGAAGCTGCTTTTATGTGTCAGTAACTATACTTGTTTAGAAGTAAACTCCAAAAAAACATACTTTCCAGTTGATAAATACTCATAGCTGTAAACTGAAACTACTAGCTGGAGGAATCATTAAGGAAAAATGTATTAGTCAAATCAAATCAAAGGAAACAGTGTGCCTGGAGGAAATTACATAAGAACAGAATCAAAACAATGTTTTAAGTACAAGAGAAAAAACAGTCTTGCATTTGTTTTGTCAAGTTCTAAACAACAGGTAGTCTAAAGCAAAGCTTAACAAAGGGTTTCTGAGGATACTGTAAGTTTAAGTCCAACATCTCAAGAACAAAGCCATTTCTCTTACTGAAATCTCTCAAAGAGAAGAGGAAACCAGACATCTGTTTGGTGTTACCATCCTTCAGATGTGACCACTTCAGGGTAAAGCCTCAGTGACACGATTAGATGCTGATGCAAACTTTTCAGCCATGGAACTACCTATCACGAGGCACTCAAACGATACCTGGAGTTTTGCCACTGTCACGTCATTTAAACACATCTGTTTTGGCTCCATTTTTGCCCTACTTACTAGCAGAAGTAGTCCACAGACTACATAGTCCATAAATGGGGAAGAGGAAGGAAAAGCGGCCTACCTCTGGACAGGATTAGTTATGAATTCAAAATATCAAAACCCACCCAAACTAGTAACTCCCATTCTTCTTAGTAGTCCAAGATGTAGTTGCTACAACCCAAAGGCTACCAACCCTGCTTAGAGTGGCACCAGCAGGCTGGACCACTTTAACTCTGACAGTGGCTGATAGGCACCCAGGGCTCAGACCCACCACTCTTCCCACCCACGCTCCTGTCAGGGTCTGTCTTAGGCAGCCTTCCCCTTCCATCAGTTCTGCTTGGTGAATGTCAACCTCCAGCAAGCATGCTGAAGAGACACTGGTAGTATTCACAGCCTCTGCTGGAGTCTCCTGAGCTACCCAAAGCCCTTAACCCACCTCTGAAACTGGTGGTTTAGGCATCAAAACATAACCTGAAATAACTGGAGTAAACTCAGCTTCATTGTGTGAAGTCAATCGCATGTCAGTATGGCCAACCACGTCCTGAACTGCATCCAAGGCCCTGTGGGCAGCAAGGGAAGGAGGGAATTCTGGCCCTCTGCCCTGCTCTGGTGAGACTGCCCCTGCAGAGCTGCTTTCAGTTCTGGGGTTCTCAGCATGGGAAGGACATGGCCCTGTTGGAGCCAGTCTAGAGGAGGCCACCAAGTTTATCGGAGGGATGGAACACATCTGCTGTGGGGAATGGCTGAGAGAATTGGGATTATTCAGCCTGGAAAAGAGCCTTATTGCGGCCTTTCAGTACCTAAAGGGGCTACAAGACCACTGGAGAGGGACATTTTACAAGGATATGTAGTGACAGGAAAAGGAGGAATGTCTCTAAACTGAAAGAGGGCAGGTTTAAATTAGATACTGGGAAGAAATTCTTCCCTGTGAGGATGGTGAGGCACTGGAACAAGCTGCCCAGAGAAGTTTTGGATGCCCCATCCCTGGAAGTGTTTAAGGCCAGGCTGGATGAAGCTCTGAGCAACCTAACCTAGTGGAAGATGTCCTTGCCCCTGGCAAGTGGATTGGAACGAGATGAGCTTTAAGGTCTGTTGTGATCCACACTAAGCAGAGAAGAGCAAAGAGAACTAACTCTCTGTGAATAAAATGGATAGAACCCTGAAAGGTTTGAATATACCCCAAATATGGGATTAAAACCAAATGAGGTTAGATACTAATAGAAAAAAAGTTAGATACTTCATTTAATAGTAAAAAAGGCAGAGGAAGGAAGGCAGGAAGGCAGGAAGGCAGAAAGGAAGAAAGGAAGGAAGGAAGGAAGTGGGGGAGGACGGACAGGGAGAATGACAGAGATTAAGCAGAAACTTATCACCCCTTCTCGGGTCCCAACGATGTCTCATTGCTTCCCTCCATCTGGTCTTCTTGGTGCTGAGAGTCCCCCACCGAAAAGTATGGAATCCAATGGATTAATACACGT
>VZRR01008453.1:0-10434 GCA_013398015.1 Oreocharis arfaki | reverse complement strand
GCTCCGCAGGTGAGAGCCGGGCCCGGGGCTTTCGGGGCGCAGGGGCGAGGCTGGGCTGGCTGAGGAGCGGGGCTGACACCCCTGGGGCGCGGGGGGAGCTGCGGGGCCAGAGCCTGCGACCCCTTTTCGTGGGTGTCCCAGGGGGCTGGGCCGGTCTCCGCGTTACGGACAGGGATGTCCGGAGCCCCCCTTAGGGACAGGGATGCCCGGAGCCCCCATTAGGGACAGGGATGTCCAGAGCCCCCCGTTACGGACAGGGATGCCCGGAGCCCCCCTTAGGGACAGGGATGTCCGGAGCCCCCCGNCCCCTTAGGGACAGGGATGCCCGGAGCCCCCCGTTACGGGCAGGGAGGTCCGGAGCCCCCCCCTTAAGGACAGGGATGCCCGGAGCCCCCCCCTTAAGGACAGGGATGCCCGGAGCCCCCCGTTACGGACAGGGATGCTGGTAGCCGCCGAGGCAGCAGTGACAGCTCAAATGCGGGAAGCTGCCTGGGAAGGGGGTGCTGGGAAAACGAAACCTGGTCCTGCGCTCTCTGCCTGCTCCAACGCTGCCCAGAAATGCTGCGTTTTGGTTTTGCACAGTTCCCTTGTCCCACTGAGGTCTCAGGCCAGGGGGGTTAGGGGAGGCAACGAGGTTTCCCCAGCCTGGGAAACGCCCCAGAGCAGCTGTGTGCTCTGGGGATGCTGCTACAGGGAGCAGGGACACCCCAATACTGGCATGCCCTGAGCTGCAGGGCACCCCTCCAGGGCTCGGGGGTTGTCTCAGATCAGGGCTTTCCACCTGCCTCCGCTGAATTGGGGTTCTGCTGCCACCCCCAGACAGAGGACACTGAGTTTGTCCCACAGTCCTTGATGGGAATCCTGCCTGGACACCTCGGGAGCACCCAGAGGGGTGCAGAAAAGTCTGCTCCTCCCCGTGCCCCATAGCAGCCAATGCCATGCCAGGCAGGGGAGGCAGGCAGATCCCAGAGAGCAGGGGTGGCAGCTGGCAGGGTGACGTGCCCCTGTCGGGCCGCTGGAGGCCCAATGCCATCTCACTTTGCTCACTGTGCCAAGCTCAGCTCTCCTCCAGCGCAGCAGTGGGCGGGTGCCAGGAGGGGACATTGGCCCTGCCCACGGCTCGCAGCTGCCTCAGCCACTTGTCAGCTGGGCCCGGTGGGAGCAGGGAGAGGGGCTGCAGCCTCCCAGGTGGGCACCTGGCATGTTGCAGTGCGGCTGTGGAGGTTGGCACTGGCTGGGCAGGCTGGGCAGGGCAAAGCCTGTGCTGCTGCTTGTGCCATCTGGCTTCTATCCTGCCAGGCCACCTCTGCCTTGCTTTTGCTCTTCACCTCCTCCTCCGCAGGCAGGCGGGAGGCCTGGCAGCATTCCTGCCCAGGGGTCTGGATCCAGCCTGGCTGTGCCTGTGCTGCTGTGGGCTGTGCCACACCTCTCTCTCTCTCAAGGTTCTCCTGCCAGGAGCCAAACGCTGTTGGTGATGCTCTGGGAGCTGCTCCATCCTCGCTGGTATCACTTATAGCAGAGCATGTTTCCTGAGAAGAAAACGTCAGGAATCAGCTGGGATTTTCCACAGCAGAGAGGAGAGGGGAGCGTGCCGTGCCACGCAGGGCACTGGCATTGTGTACCAGGGGCCACCAGTGCATCTGGCAGAGGCGTCAGCAGCTCTGCCCACTTCTCCCCCTGTCCCAGTGGCTTTTAAAGCAGCTCTCGCTGTCACAGAAACATCTCTTGTTCGAGAACTGCAGAACCACTCTTTGTACTTTGAACAGGACCCTTGAATGCCAGGCAAGGTGCCAGGCGCCGACAGCCAAGGCAGGGAGGGAACAACAGCAAGGAGCTGGAGTGGAGGTGGCAAACCCTGCCCTGCCCGTGGGGACCGGTCCCTGCACAGCCCCAGTGCTGGGTGGCAGCTGCCAGGCCCCTGCTGGCACCTGGGGGCCCCCTTGCCCGCACCCCAGTCCCACACGTGGTCACCGGAGCGTGGGCACGTGTGTGTGGCAAGTCCCTGCCTGCCACACGTGGGTGTCTGCAGCCAGCCCGCTCCTGCCTCGCTGCTCTTGGTGGTTTCATGGTTTTGGAGTGCCACCCGTGCCGTGCTTGGGAAAGCAGACGGGCTGAGTGTCCCTGGGGATGTGCTGCGGGGTGCCCTGGGCGCAGGGCACCGAGCTGGGTTGGCCACCAGAGCACCTGTGCCAGGGCTGCGTTTGCCACCCCTGCAGCGTCCCGCTGAGATGGCGAGTGCAGAGCCCGGCGCTGAGGACGCGGCCGAGGCTGAAGAGGCCGTCTACGAGGTGCTGCCCTGTGACAGGACGGAGCTGAGCCAGCGCCTGGCCGTGGAGGAGCTCATCACCACCGAGGCCAGCTACGTGCACAACATCCAGCTCTGCGTGTCCGACATCCGGGCACACCTCCAGAGGAAGCAGGTGACACCGGGCACCTCCCCCTGCCCGGGGCTGGGCCCTGCAGGGTGAATCTGTCCAGAGCTGTGAGATGCCCACATCCGTGCAGGGAGGTCACCAGGTGCTCACCTTCCACCTCCCCGTGCTCCCCCTGACCAGTGGACGTTGGGTCTGACCCAGTACAGCCATCCCATGACTTTAACCCTGTCCTTCCTGGGGGCACAGACAGGTCTCAGCATTCCCAAAGCCTCCTGAAGCAGAGAATCGCTCCAGCTGCTGGGGTGTCCCGTGGGGCCGACAGAAGGTCACCAGCAGTGCCTCTAAAGCACGTGCTCCATCTCCGATGGGTTTGGCTTAGCCCGGGGCATCTTTGTTCCCTTCAGCTGCCCGAGCTTGACCTGGAAGGGCTCTTCTCCAACACCGACGACATCCTCCATGTGTCCAGACGGTTTCTGAAGGGTCTTGAGGCCACGGCCGGCCTGGGGCAGGAGCAGCTGCTCTCCATCAGTAAGTGCTGCAGTGCCAGCGGCTGCCCCGTGCCCACCCGTGTGCCCACCTCCTGCCCCCGCCTCAGCTCTGGGAAGCGCTGGTGCCACCACACCGGTGTCCACCCACGGGGCAAGGCTGACCCGCCCAGCCTGCAGACAGTGATGGGGACAGCACGAGGCCCAGCTTAGCGGGGTGCCCAGGAGGCAGAGCACTGCCCTGGCACGGTTGGCATTGCTCTGCTGGCTTCACCCTTCCAGCAGGCGGGGGAGGAACCTTCCTCTGGGCCCACGGAGAAGGACCCTCCTCTCCAGCCCTGCTCTCCTTCCCCAGGCACCCTGTTCCAGGAGTTCAAGGAAGAGATGGAGGCTGTCTACAAGATCTACTGTGCCAGCTACGACCACGCCCTGCAGCTGGTGGAGAGCTACCGCAGGGACCCCCGGCTGCAGGAGGAGATCCTGGACACCCTGAATGCCACTGTGTAGGTCCCTGCTGCTGAGCCACCACCTCTCTGCATCCCCCTTTCACTTCCTGGCTTTGCCCCTCTCCTCTCTGGACAAGCTGCCTGCATGGATCCGTGTCACCAGGCTGGGTGTCGTATCATGGCCAGCACCTTTGTGGCATGTCCTGGTGTGATCCCTGGCAGCCTGCCCTGGGCCCCTGGGGCCACTCGGTTCATGTATTTTATGGTGCATCCCAAAGTAAGGGATGGGTGGCATCCACAGCTGCTGCCTCCCCCAGGGAGGGCACAGGCTCCCCACATTGACCAGAGAGACACAGGCTGACCCCGGGGGACCTGCCAAACCCCTCCTGAACTGTCAGGGGGTGACAAACACTGTCAGAGCCAGGAGAAGCAGCAGTGGCAGGGGAGGAGCTCCTGGGATTTGCTGTTCAGGGCACAGGTGATGTGAATCCTGAAAGAGAGCTGCCTTCCCTGCGGGTGGAGAGCCAGACTCTGCCAACACCCTCCCTCCCTGCTGCCCACGGAGCCAGCACTGATCCCGTGTCCCACGGCTGGACAAGCACAGCACTGTCTGGGGAGGCAGGACACCCACCCAGGGCTGGCACTGCTCTTGGGGCTGGCAGGGACAGTGTCCCCCTGCAGCTGGAGGGGAGCAGGAGTGCACAATCAGAAATGCCCCACGACTTCTGGGCTGCTCTCTCCCCAAAACACTCCCAGAGAAGCCGTGGAGAGCAGCAGGGCAGGAAGGCAGCCCTGCACACCAGCCCTGAGCAGCTTCCCTCTCCATCAGGCCTCACACGGGCGCGTCAGACCTCAGCTTCTTCCTGGTGATGCCGGTGCAGAGGGTCACCAAATACCCTCTGCTGCTGGGCAAGATCCTGGAGAACACCCCAAGCAGTGCCAGTGCCCACTCAGCCCTGGAGGCAGCGGCTCGTGCCATGGCCCAGGTCAATGCCAACATCAACGAGTACAAACGGCGCCGGGAAGTGGGTGAGTGGCCAGGGGCTTGGTGCACGTGGGGGGAACAGCACCCAGCCCGACCCCACTGGTCTCCTGGGCACTAATTCCCACTTAAACCATCTCAAAGCTCTCCTGCCCTCCGCTTAATCCTGCCTCGTGGAGCTGCAGACTCCTGGAACTCCCCTGGAACTGCTCTGGTCCTGTCAGTGCCACTCTGGGCAAGACCTGAGGGCTGCAGGAGCAGGGTGACATGGGGGATGCTGAGGACAAAACCAGTCTGTCCACATTCCTGGGGCTGGGGAACAGGGAATAACAGTCCTGCCCTTGGGACAGGAGAAATCAGGCTCCCCACAGATGGGAGCTCACCCTTGTTTTTGGTTTTCCCCGTCCTTTCCTTCTCTGATGTGGCTTGTGCTCATCCCACTGATCAGCCCCTGCGCTGCTCACCTTCGTTGTCTGCTCAGCCACAAAGTCTCCTCTTCTGATCTCTTTCCCCCCCCTCTTTTGTGTCCTCCCACCCGAGGCAGCAACCAAATACACCAAGGCCGAGCACCTGACGCTGCGGGACCGCCTGGCGCGCCTCAACACCCACTCCATCGCCAAGAAAACCACGCGCCTCAGCCGGCTCCTCCTGCACGAGGCCGGCATCGTGGCCAAGGTGGGCAGCCCTCACCCCCTGCCTGCCCCCCAGCACCTGCTGCCCCTCCTTGGGGTCGTTTCTGGGGCTTTTTGCTGCTCCTGAAGCGCCTCCATAGCATTCCTGGGAGCACGGGGCCGGCATGGGGTGGGTGGCTGATGCTGCCTCCCGTCCTCCATCATCCCAAGGAGCAGTGGCACAGGAGGGATGCAGGGTCACGCCTCGCTCCCCACCCCAGAGCGTTGCAGGGCAGCACTTTGGCCCCCCAAGGACCTACAGGATCCTCGGGCCCCCCCCCAGCAAAAGGAAAGACACCCCAGTGCTCCCCAGCACCACGACCACACCAAGAGCTTCGTTGCTGCCTGCACCGACATTTTGATCCCTTTCCAGATTCACAGAGCCCCCTCAGGGTCTCTCCTGCCTGTCCCCAGCCCTGTGAGCCTCAGGCAGGTGCCTGGCTGCTGTTTCAGCCCCCAGTGACGGGCAGCAGCCCTGCCCACGCCGGTGACGAGCTGCCCCTTGCCTTGCAGACAGAGGACAAGGAATATGACGACCTGGAGGAGAGGTTCCAGTGCGTGGCATCCAGCGTGGCCACGCTGAAGGAGAACGTGGCATCCTACCTGGGCCATTTAGAGGTAAAACCTCCACCAGGGGTCGGCCCCATCCAGGCCTCAGGAGCTGTTCCTTGGGATCGGGGAATACTTTCAAGGCCCGTGGAAAGCAGCGGCTGCTGGGGATGTTCAGGGATTTGCAGCTCAGCTGCAGTGTGCTGTTGTGTCGGGGAGCTGCACAACATCCCAGCATTGCTCAGGTCCGGGGGAGTTTAAACCAAAGCTGAGGCTTTGACAGCGCTGGCTGAGCTGGTGCCATTCAAGAATAATCTGTCCCTAAATTTACCATTATTTCGAGGTCTTAAGTGATTGAAGAGGCCGGGTGTTGCTCGGCCTGGGAATTCTTGCTTTAATAACGTGTGTGAGGCAGAAATGTCCCCAGATCAGCCCTGACAACAAATTTCCCTTCTGAAATCACCTGGGTCAGCAGCTGCTCCGATTTTCTCATGGAAATCCCTGGGGGCCTCTGAGGGAGACGCGAGCCTGAGCGCTGGCAGAACGCACAATCCCCAGGCACAGCATTATCAGGAAAGCCTCGGGAGATGGCCGAGGGTTCAGCAGCAATTCCTGGGCTGGAAAGACCTCGCAGGAGAAGATGGACAAGAGCTGCCCCTACAGGACCGGGCAGGAGGTGAAGGAGTGCGATGCTTCCTCCCTCTTCCAGGCGTTCCTGCTGCCCGCGCCCCAGCAGAGTGACCTGCAGATGGCCGAGGGAGCTGCCCTGCAGTACCGCCGCCTCTCCGAGCTCCTCCAGAGCACCGTTTTCCCAGAGTTTGTGAGTGCTCCTTCCCCTCACGTCTCCTTCAGCTCTCCCACCTCCTGCCGGGGCACAGCGGGGGCTGGCAGCCAGGAGCTGGGGGCACCCCAGTGTCCCCACAGTCCCCCAGAGCCCGGCTTAGCAGGCAGAGCCAGGAGCAAGTAACAGGATCCTTCTGCAGTCCCTGGCATTAAGGGATCAGCTCCAGGGAAGAAGGGAGGGCAGGGACAGACACCAGAACAGGGGACAGGGGAGGAGACCAGAACACCCCAAGGCAGGGGCAGAGAGCCCTTAAAGGGGCTCTGGGCAGGGGTGTGGGGAGGGACTCAGCTGAGGCTGGCCTGAGCCATTAGAGGGTCCTGGCCAGCTGTTCCCAGGGGGCACAAGTTTGGAATCATGCTGGGCACGAGTGCTCCCTCCCGAGGGTTTGGCATCCTGTGTGCCCTCAGGGAAAGGTGTCCCAGGTGCTGCCCACTCCACACAAGCCCCTCCACAGCTCCCCGAGCCCCTTCCCCCCTGGCCCTGTGCTGGCAGCTGGTCCTGTCTGGGGGGCTCACGTGGGAATCGGGGGTCTCTCACCTCCCAGAAGCAGCGTGTGGACAGGCTGGTGTGGCAGCCCCTCTGCAGCCTCTCGGACATGCTGGAGGGGCCCCAGCAGCTGGTCAAGAAGCGCCTGGACAAGCTGCTGGACTACGAGGAGATCCAGGAGAGGAAGAGCGAGATGGGCAGCGTGAGCTACGACGAGGAGGCAGCCATGAACACCTACCTGGCCCTCAATGACCTGCTGGTGGCCGAGCTGCCCCAGTTCAACCAGGTGGCTGTGCAGCTCCTGGGGCAGATCCTGCGCTCCTTCAGCGCCCTGCAGCTCGACTTGGCCGCCCAGGTCCTGCAGCAGGCAGAAAAGGAGCTGGAGCAGGTGAGTGGGACCCCTCAGGCACGTGAGCTGAGCCAGACTTGCCTTCTCCAGGCTTGGGAGGTCTCTCAGACATCAGGGCACTGAAGGTTTGCTGGGGCCCAGCTGCCCTTGCAGGCACACAGCTCCCTGTGGAGCATTTGTAAGGATCTCTCCTCCTTCTTGCCTGGGGAAAGCCGAATTTCCTCTTCTGCACTGTCCTGCTTTCTCTTTGTGGACTCTACTGGTAATTTATTGATGTGCTGCTGCTGCCTGGGAGATCAGCGTGAGCTCTGAGCTCCCGAGAGCTCTGTGCCAGCAAGGCAGGGAGCAGAAAGGCAGCTCCTGGCCTGGGGAACAGCCTCCCTCAACCCCATCCCCTGGGAGGTGCCTCCCTGGGCTCCTGTCTGCTCGGGACTGTGAGCCTGATGTTTGTAAATACGGGGAGTGAAGGCTGCCAAAAGCACTGGGGAGCAGCCCAGCCCTGGCCTGAGCCAGGAGCAGGATGAGAACAATGTGCAGCTCAAAGCCAGAGAGGGGCAGCTTTGATCCCACGTGCAAAGTGATTTAGTGGCCCAGCTCTGCTCTCTTGCTTTCTCACCCCTTTTCTTCCTCCTGCTTCCCTTCTGCCCCTACCCAGAGCTCTTCCTCTCTCAGGGCCCTCCCTGATCTCAGCCTGTCCCCACAGCTGCCCCACGGCCACATGCCCCTGCCCAGCTTCTGGAAGGTGGTGGAAGACGCCCTGCAGCAGTCGGGTGCTCAGCTCCGTGCCTTCTGCCAGGCCTTTGAGACGGTCACACCGAGCCCCGGGGCACAGGTAGGGGCTGGGCAGGGTCACACCGAGCCCTGGGGCACAGGTAGGGGCTGGGCAGGGCAAGTCTTAGGCCAGTTCGATAAAGAGAGAGATTGGCCCGTGGCTTCCCAGTGCAGGAAATCCCCTTGATGGGGAGGCTGGCTCAGAACTTGGCCCAGGGGGTTGCCCCAGTATTTGCCCCAAGCCCCTGGGAGCAGCTGGCTGGGGATAACCAGCGATGAAACAGCTCAGCTCTGCTGGTTCTGGACACTGATCTCCAAACCTGGGGCTCGAGCAGGGAGTGTGAAGGAGTTTCTCCTCTTAACCTGTCCCTGGGATGGGTGGGATGCTGCAGGAGGGAGAGCAGGTGCACGTGGAGGGCCTCGGTCTCCTGTGCCTCATGGAACGCTCCCCACCAGCCCCTGACCCCGGCTGAGGAGAGGAAGGTCCTTTCCCTCGTGAGCAAGCACGGCCCGGACAAGCTTTACCAGGTGACCAGCAACATCAGTGGCAGCAAAGACTTGGACCTGACCTTGCTGAGGGGACAGATCGTGGCTCTGCTGCAGAGCGCGGACACCAAGGGGAACACGAGCAGGTGGCTGGTGGATGCTGGAGGTACTGTGAGCACCGTGGGCAGCCTCTGCCTGCCTTGGCACCAGGGCCACGTTCACCTGAATCACCTCCTTATGCTGGGTGGAACAGCAGGCCGTGTCCTTCTGGGTGTGCTCAGCCCAAGCCCACCTCAGCTTTGCCATCAGCTGCGAGGTTCAGGTGTCCTGACTGGTTCCCCAAGGGAGCACTCGGGAAGTGTCATGGCTGGGAAAGGAGAATCCGTGCACACAGGAACATAAGGAATGCCTTTTTGGGGGGGAGGTTTCTCCTGGATATCCCCTAGTGATGGATTAGTTTGAGCAGGGCTGCTGGGCCATGCCGGGCAAGAGCCAAAATGTCATTTCTGTCTGCTCCAGCCAGTCCTACGTGTGCCAGGCAGCAGGGCCCCATGACCTGTGTGTGTCCGTGTCCTGCAGGTCCCCGAGGGTTTGTTCCTGCCGCAAAACTCCGGCCCTACAGCCCTGTACAAGCCCAGCAGCCTGGGATGCAGCTGCTGACCCTGGAGAGTGGCACAGAGAGAAGGAGACACTCCTATGCATCCCCTGAGGCTCCCAGGCCACAGGTGGCCACCTTCACCCCAACCTTCCAGGTGAGAGTGGGGGACATCCCCGGGGCCATTCCCAGCAACCTCACCAGCTCCCTGCTCGTCCTCGTGTGGGTGGGAAGGTGGAGCTGCTTTTCCAGGTGTCCCCCTCGCTGGGACCAGGGTGGACAGAGCGAGAGAACCGTCCTTGGTGGGTGCCCAGTCCCTCCGTCCATGGCACTGCTGCGCTGCCCTCTCGGAATTGCCCGTCCTGCCACGTCCTTCCCCCCTCGACTCCCAGCTCCAGCAAGAGCTTCCTCCCTCCTTCCCTGCCTTCCACAGGTGGTCGCCGGCTTCTCCTTCGCAGCCAGGAGCCCTCAGGAGGTGACCCTGCAGGCAGGGCAGCCCGTGGTGGTGCTGGAGCCCCACGACAAGAAGGGGAGCACGGAGTGGAGCCTGGTGGAGGTGAACGGCCAGAGGGGCTACGTGCCCTCCAGCTACCTGGTGACCGTCCCCCTGCAGGACCCCGCGGGCTGGAGCTTGCCCGTGTGAGCGTGGCCAGCCCACACCAAGGGCACAGGATGGCAGCAGCCAGCTTGGCACCCGAGGACACCTCGCAGGAGATGCTGGAGGGAGGCAGCCCCCGGCTGGGAAGGTGGTGGGAGGCACCTGGGGGACACGGCCCAGGGGCACGGGCACGAGGATGGCGCTTGGGAGGCACCTTTTGATGGGAGGCGTGAGGGTGCCAGGTCCCGTGGGTGTGTTGGCACACAGAAAAGCAGCACCAGGGAGTCAGGGCAGGTGGCTGCAGAGATCCAGGGATTTGCTGAAATCCCTGCAAGTGACGAATGTGTCCTGGGAGTGACGAGGCTGCGTTGTCCCTGCTTAGAGCAGGATGGAGCAGCAAAGGAGCAGCGCTGCACGGGGGTCCTCAGCCGGGCATGGGGTGCCTGGGCACTGAGTACCTGGGCACTGAGCACCTGGGCACTTGGGCACCGGGGCACTGAGCACCTGGGCACTGAGCGTCTGGGCACTTGGGCACCTGGGTACTTGAGCACTCGGGCACCTGAGTACTTGAGAACTTGGGCACTGAGCACCTGGGCACTGAGCACCTAGGCACTTTGGGCACCTGAGTACCTGAGCACTTGGGCACTGGGCATCTGGGCACTGGGCATCTGGGCACTTAGGCACTGAGAACCTGAGCATCTAGGCACTTGGGCACCTAGGCACCTGAGTGTTTGGGCACTGGGCACCTGGGCACTTGGGCACTGGGAAGATGGGCACTGGGCACCTGAGTACCTGAG
>VZRR01008451.1:23796-45050 GCA_013398015.1 Oreocharis arfaki | reverse complement strand
GCACTGTCGCTGACACCTCGTGGGGCTCCGCAGCCACTGCAGCCTGACTCCACTCCAGCCCGGGTTGCATCAGATTCCGAATGTGAATAATAGAGGGGGGAAACCGCTCCTTTGCATAAGGGCAGGAGATTCGAAGGTATTTTTGGCTGCTTTGCTCTCTGAGCAATATGACCTCACTGGCCAGGACTCGCTTCTCACTTCTCACCCCCGATTTCCCGGTGCTTCGTTTTGCTCAATTAATTTCTCTCAGGTTCGCCCAATTATTTCTTTAGAAATTTCAAAGTGAGTTCAAATCTGGTTGAACCCCAAATTGTGCCCCTGGACCTAAAAAACCTTGACTCCAGGTGAGCCACAGATCTTTGTAACGACAGAGCATTTGAAGTGCTTCTGGGTCAGCTTGGGAGATAAATGAGTGGAAAAATATCAAAACTTGTTCATGAGCAAACTGGGAATAGAGCGAAACAAGGCTGGTGATGGGTAAGGAAAAGCAGTTTCAGCTGGTGTCAGATGGATCCATCCCTGATATTGTGAGCCCTGCTTGCCCAGGAGGATTAAGCATCTCTAAAGAAGCTTAGGTAGCCTAATTAATGGTTCACCAGCCTAATTAATGAAGATCCCAGACAGACGTAAAGACAGACTAAGAGATTTCTGCTTTCTCATCGCCGTTGTGGGGCTGGCACACGGCAGGAGCAGATTGATGGGCGTCAGTGTCCCAGAAAACGCGAGGAGAGCTGGACAGAGCCTTTCGGAGCAGCTGCTGGAGCTCTTCAATCAGGAGCAGCTTCGGTTCCGGGCTGGTAAATCCCGTCACAGCTCAGTGACACACTCAAAATACCCCGACCAAAGCTGCTCTGATCGAACAATGGCACCAAAGCCCAGCCCCTGCAGCAATCCTGGTGTCTGATTAAGGGCAAGCAAAGGAGGGCAGTGACACTCGCAGAGAAATTTGGGTGGAAATCCAGCTGGAATAACCTGGAAACGGCCACTCTTCCAAGAGCCCAGTCCTCCTGTGCTTACTCAGAGATGTAAGCACACACGTGCGCTGGGATTGAGTCACCAGAACCTTTCCCTGAAGCGAATTTCGGGATTTGGCTGCTTTTGAGGGTGGGGAGAAGCTGGAAAGCCGGTGAACAGTGGCAGCAGACCCCCTCCCATGTGGCAGCTGCTCACAGTGAACAGCTGAAATAATTCCACAGTGTTCCTGCTCTGGCACGGAAGGTGGTTCCCAGCACAGCCAGCGCTCCCTCAGCACCCTCAGAGGCAGGGTCAGCTTTAGACAAATCAGAAATTCTGTATTTCTCCCAATCCATAACTAGTTAAAACCAGAAATCAGAGAGGGGGGAGACTCAGGCTCCTTTGCTCTGACATTCTTATTTATTTGCTCCAATTTTCCTCTCAAAAAGTGCAGAAACCCCAAGGAAATCCTCCTGGAATGGCAAAAGTAAGGGCTTTCACAGCTTCACGGGGAATTTCTGGCCTCAAGCCTGGCACTTTGCTGAAGGATTTAGATGGATGTCCCTTGGGACGTGTATCTGGATACAGCCACGCTTTGTATTTCCCTCAAGGGAAGCCTCTGCCTTCCTCGGCTTCCTCTGTTCTCGAGATATTAAAGCACCGATTTCCAAACAGAAAATCCAGGAAGCCAATTCAATGGCTGGGAGATGTTATCAGCTCCCGGTTATAAATGAGCCTTGAAAGGAGCAACAGCCGCCTGCCTGCTCCCAATCCAGCTCCAGGTGCTCCCGGCATAAGTAGGGACTGAGGGGCCTCTGCTGGACTGTCAGCACAGCCAGGATAAAAACCAAGAATTCCCAACTTTTTTCAAAGTGAGCCTTGGTTATGGACATCCCTTTGTCCCTCAGCTGGATTTGCCTCCGGGGATGAACAACTCTGGCTGTCACCAGAGCCTGGAGGGCACATTTTGGGTGGATTTCTCCTGATTTTATCTGTGTGGAGGAGGAAAATGGCAGCCTGAGCCCAGGTTATTTTGACTCACCACGTGAAGTTTTCCTGCGTGAAGCTGCTTCCAGTGACAGGACAAGAGGAAATGACCTCAGGATTTACCAAGGGAGGTTTAGATTGGATACTGGGGATGTTTTTTCTTGGAAAGGGTTGTCAAGCCCTGGCACAGGCTGCCCTGGGCAGTGGTGGAGTCCTCATGCCCAGAGGTGTGTAAAAACCGTGTGGATGTGGACACGGTTAGTGGTGAATGAGGCGCTGCTTTGATGATTTTAAAGGCCTGCTCCAAACTTAACAATTCCATGATTTTCTGGGGTTTTTACCACACAGCAGTTAAAGAAAACGATTTTTCCTGAGCATCCTGATGTGTCCCAGGGCACTTGGAGCCCTGGTTCTGCTGAACTCCTCCGACATCCCCGTGTTCCCAGGTGTCACTGCCGTGAGTTTGTGTTCTCTGGCAGTGCTCTGAATTCCCACTGTAGTGTATCCCACCAGCACGGCTGGACTCCCCATCCTGGGAAGTGTCCAAGGCCAGGCTAGACAGGGCTTGGAGCAACCTGGGATAGTGGAAAGTGTCTCTGCCCGTGGCAGGGGGGGGGATGAGATGGTTTTTAAGACCCCTTCCAACAAAACCATCCCATGATTCTATGAAACACTCCCCACCAGCATCCCCACAGCTCTCTCTGTTTGCAGGGCTTATCTTTATCCTCCTCTTCCCATACAGACAGAGGCAGAACTCTCCAACACCAGCAATTCCAACCACTGCAATGCCTTTTGGGCTGATTTAGTTCCTGTGCTGTCAGCATGTCCTCCCGCTTAATCTGTGGCATTAATTCCTTCCTTGCTACTGGCTTCAGAAAGCATTAACAAGGGAAAAATAAATCAAGTGTTAGAGCACAAAGAAGACTTGTGGGAAAAAGCTTTTGAGCCTTTTCTGAAGGCTTTCATGCCTGTTATTCTTTACTTTGCTGATACAGCTGGATTTACCATCCTGTTGAATGAGCATATTCCAGACTATAAAAAAAATAACAAAGTCGAACCACGTGGGCTTTGTATAGGTCAGAGCTGGAGAGGGGCTGCCAGAGACAACAGCACAGGACGACTTCAGAGCACGAAATGTGCAAACACAGCCAAAGTCCAGCTTATGTTCCTCCAAACAAAGCAGGGACCAAACCTGAGACAGGACAGAAAGGAGTGTGGGAGCTGTGTGTGTGTGTGTGTGTGCCCCAGCTCGGAGCCACAGCTGTCTGCCAGCTGTTGGTGGGACTGTGGGAACGTGGAGCGGCCTTTCCCATCCTGGGTGATGGGAAGCTTGTGGAAAGAGCTCACCTAAGTCAGTGCTGGAGTCTTGAATTGATGTTTCAGGGCATGTTGGTGCTCTCAGGTCTTTAGTCTCACCTTTGCCCTCATCCTTTTTAAGGAAGACTCAGCCCTTAAGTCCCCACTGTGGACACAGCAACTCCTCAATCGTGGGGCAGGGCTGTGTTTATCCCCGAGGAATCCCTGCCCTGTTTCACGCTCACATCGTGCTTTGCGTTTTCAAAGTGCAGCGCAAAGCTTTGGCTGTCTCTCCATCCTCCTTTCTCACATCCCCCCGTGAGAAACCGGACTGGGGAGTTCAAGAGATCGGAGAACTCACACCAGCAGTGTCCTGCCCCACGTGGGAGCCAGCTCCAAATGACCCCGCACATCCGAAACGGCACCAGAAACGCGGAAAATAAAGGGGTGAGAAAGCAATCTGAGCTTGGAGAATCTCTGAACTTCTGGAAAGAACCATGAATGATGAAGCTCCAAAAAGGGGCAGCTGGAGCTGGGTGTGCAGGAGGTGAAAAACTTCTCGCTCCCTCCGCAGGTGAAGACTTTGAGGGTTAATTTCCTAAAAATGCAGCTTTTTTGTTTCAACCCCCCCCAATAAAAAGATCTGGACCCAGAGGAATTGTTGACCTGTAGACACCAGAAGGGGACATGTTTTCACACACTGGTGTCTTTTTGAGGTTGAAGCCCAAGGAGCAGCAGGGAAGCTTCCGAGCCTGTTTGTAGCGCCAGGGAACTCGGCAGAGCTCCCACATCTGGGAATTGCAATTGTCCCATCCACTTGACCCGGTGCCTCCGTAGTTTCTGTTCCCCTTCCTGCACATAAGCATGGGCACGCTGCAGCTTGAGCCGGAACCGCAATGTTTTCAGAACAAACAGAAAAACAAAGTGCTGCTCAACGGTGTGCAGTGTCTGCGACCTCAAAATAACTTTCCCAGCTCTTCCCTGCGTGCTCCAGGGCTGTGTCTCCCCGATCCCAAGCTCAAGAGCAGGAGGATGTTCCCAGCAAAGGATCCATCCTGCAATTCCGTGGCACGTGCTGGATGTTTGGGATAACTCGGTGGGTGTTGAGCTGTACCTTCATGGAGATCCTGGCTGTTTTGGGGTGGTGAAAACCACCCTGCTTCCAGGAAATGAGGGGTTGTGTGGGAATTTAGTGAAAAAAGATGATGTTTTTATTCTTTCTGCTCTGCAAGAAACAATAACGGTGGCAATTTTGATGTGCAGTGGGATGAACTCGCAGCTAAAAGATGTATTTCAACCCCTATTTACACCCTTAGGTGTTCAGAGTAGGTGTCTTCCCAAGAATTTTTCCCTGGGCTCAGCATCTGTGTGAAATACCACATAAATCATCATTATTCCTTCTCTATCACTGAGGGAAAAAGCAGCTGCCTGGCATTGCCTGACAGTGCCTGGACTTCCTGGGGCTCTCCAACAACTCAGGACTTGGAGAGTGGCCTGGATAAACCCCATTCCCAAAAGTTTGCGCTGGAAATGAAAACACTTGCACGGCGCCCCAATCCCTGGGGAATTCTGCCCGTGGTTTATTTTTGTTTAATTTCTGCACAGGGCCTCCCCCAGGCCTGGTCTCATGTCTCAGGTGACGGAATTACAGAATCCCAGGATCACTGAGGTTGGAAAAGAGCTCCAGGATCATTGAGTCCAGCCCGTGACTGATCCTCACCTTGTCCCCAGCCCAGAGCACCGAGTGCCACATCCAGCCATTGCTTGGACACCTCCAGGGATGGGGACTGCAAACCTCCCTGGGCAGCCCCTTCCAATGTTTCACAACCCTTGCTGCGAATAAATCGATTCTTATCACAGAACCATGGAATATTTAAGGTTGGAAGGGACCTCTGGAGATCCTTCCACCCCAGGCAGAGCCACCCGGAGCAGGTGACACAGGAACGCGCCCAGGCGCGTTTGGAACGTCTCCAGAGACGGAGATTCCATAACCTCCCTGGGCAGCTGTTCCAGGGCTCCGCCACCCTCACGCTGAGGTGGAACTTGTTGTGGCTCAGCTGATGACCATTGCTGCTTGTCGGGCACCGCTGAACACAGCCTGGCACCGTCCCCTCGAGCCTGTGCCCCTCCGTGTCCTTCCTTCCCCTCCCCTGAGGGGGGGCCATTTTGTGTGAGGGGAGGGGGCCATTTTGTGGGCTCCAACATTCTGCTCGGGGCGGGCATCAACCCCAACGTGTCCAAGCTGTGCCAGGGCTGTGCCGGCCGGTGTGCGGGGCTGCATTAACCCCTCTCCCCGGCGCTGCGGGGCTCCTGACGCCGGCTCGGGGCGGCCGCGGCCGCCGGAGCTCCCGCAGCGCTCCCTCAGCGCTCCCTCAGCGCGGGCTGCGGCCATGAGTCCGCCAGCGCGGCAGGGGGCGCTGCCGCCCTGCACAGGGGACGGCCCCTTCCTAGCGGCCCCATCCCGGCCCCATCCCGGGGCCTTCCGGGGTATCCCGGCCCGGCGTGATCCCGGCGTGATCCCGGGTATCCCGGCCCGGCCCGGCGTGATCCCGAGGTGATCCTGGGGTATCCCGGCCCGGAGGTATCCCGGTGTGATCCCGGGGTATTCCGGCCCGGCCCGGCGTGATCCCGGGGCGATCCTGGGGGATTCCGGCCCGGCCTGGTTCCGGAGNGGGGTATTCCGGCCCGGCCCGGCATGATCCCGGGGTGATCCTGGGGTATCCCGGCCCGGCGTGATTCCGGAGTGATCCCGGGCTATCCCGTCCCCGTCCCGCTGAGATCCCGCTGGAATCCCGGGGAATCCCGGCCCCGCCGCCATGGGGAAGAAGGGGAAGCGCGACAAGAAGGGGAAAGGCGCCGAGAAGACGGCGGCGAAGATGGAGAAGAAGGTGTCCCGCAGAGCCAAGAAGGAGGAGGTGACGGGCGCGGGGCGGCTGTGGCTGCGGGGGGAAGGCTGAGGACAGGGCTGGCAGCAAAGGAGCGAATCCAAACGGGACCTGCGCTGTCCAGGGAAAGTGTGGATCAGGGAAGCGTAGGATATCCTGACTTGGAGAGGACCCACGTGGATCATCCGGCCCGGCGCCCGGCCCTGCGCAGACACCTCAGCAATCCATCATGTGCCTGAGAGCCTTTGTCCGAACCTCCTTGAACTTGGATTTCCAGGGATGCCCCATCCCTGGGAGTGTTCCAGGCCGGGCTGGACGGGGCTTGGAGCAGTGTGCGATAGTGGAAGGTGTCCCTGCCCATGGCAGGGGATGGAGTGGGATGAGCTTTAAAGTGCCCAATTCTCTGATTCTAAGCAGAATCCGTAACTTGGTTAAATCGCGTGCGACCCGTTGTGTGTGACAGCAGGTGAAAAAGAAGGACCGGAAAACACAGTTTAAGGGCCCTTCTTGCTTTCCATCCCCTTCATCCTTTTCTCCTGGTCTTAAAAACAAATGAAAATCTTTGTTTCTCGCACTCGTAGAAGGGCTGCTTGTATTTAAGCCTCAAAACAGCGGCTTTTCCCTGGTAAAAACGTGGCGTTAATGGCCTAATTCAAAACTTAAAGGCGTGGGGAGTGTCCCTGTAGATGTGTCCTGGCTGCAGGGAGAGCTGATTCCATACTTCAGAGGCAAAATTCCCAGACTTTGGAAATCTCTGCTTGGCCCACACTTTCGGAAAGGTGACCTGAAGGGAGGAGATGAGCAGTGGGGTTGTAGGAGAGACCCTGGCTCAGAACCTCCCTCTTGCTGCAATCCTGCTTCTGCCCTTGGTCTGACAGCAGTTTTGGGGGGCAGATTTTGGTTTCAGTTGAGTGAAGTTGAAAGGGAATAAAGGAGGTTTCTCTGGGTATAAAAGAGTTTCCAGTTGTATTTGGGCAGGGTTTTTTTCCTTAAAAAAAAAAAAAAAAGAGAAATTGTGGGAGGGAGTGCTGGTTTCGTGTGTGCTTCTGTGCATGTCAAGCAGCTCATGCCTGGCTTTTTATTTCCAGGAGGATCTTGAAGCCCTGATAGCAGAATTCCAGAGTCTGGATGCTAAAAAGACCCAAGTAATTGAGGCATCCTGCCCACCGCCCTCACCCAGGTAAGGGCTTGTGTGAGGCTTTGGCTGCCACTTGTAGAGCATTTGGGGGTGCTTTTAATGGCATTTATTTATTAAAGTTATTTCCCAAGAGTGGAAGGTATAGCTGGTATCTGGAGTTAGAAAATACCTGGTATTTGGAGTTACAAAACACCTGGAATACTGAATTCCTGGTTAGAAACAGACCAAAAGCCTTTTTTTGGGCATCAAAATCCACTTTTTAACCAACACAAAAGAGGCAAAGCAGAGTTAGATTTCAGGACTTTGAGAGAAAATAAAAGTGAAGAGGAAGTTTTGGATTTGGACTCGAGGGCTGAAGGCAATTCAGAGGTGAAAAGATGTGTCATGAGGTAAAAACCACTTTATTGAGTGGGGTTCACATACTTGGGGTATTCAGGAGAGCAGTGCCCAGCAGCAAGTGCAGAATAATGACACAGATAAATGGAGAGGAGACAGCCCAGAGTTCTGTGCCCTCATAAAAGTCATTTTTGTTCCTGCCACCCCAGCATTAAAATTCAGGAGCTCACGTCAAAGGGGGAGTTAAATCACAGAGTAACGTGTGCTCCTGAAATAGGAGAGGCTCTCAGACAGTGCCCAATTCATCTTGCTGGAAGTTTTGGAAGGAATTAATTTCTTTGGAGAAGTTTTTAGCCCTGGGGTGAACATCACAGCAGGGTAATTTGGCAGATGATGGAGAGACCTTTGTGGCTGGAGGGCAGAGGTGCTGGTGCCTGACTTAAAGGCTCCAAGGTTCAGGGTTTTAAGGACTTTCAGATCTGTTTTTTCCATCCTCTTTTTCCCTTCAGGCTGAACTGCTCCCTCTGTGCTCACCCCGAGAGAGACGAGCTGATCCTTTTTGGAGGTGAATATTTCAATGGCCAAAAAGTAATGTATACTTCATTTTCTTCTTCTTTATCTCCCCCCCTCCCTCCTTTTCCTGTAATTTGCACGGGTCTCATTTGAAGGGAAATTCAAGGCAGAGTCATAAAATATGTATTTGTCCCTGAATGAGAGCAAAATAGGCTTTTAATTCTGCCGTGGCTCTGTCTCATGGCTGAGCACTTGGCAGGAAGGAGACACGCTGGAACCCATTAAGGAGTCAGAGTGATTGTCTCAGCATCAATATTTCAGGGCCTCATAATTTCTCCAGACTTAATTGTAGCCATATCTGCCCCTCATTTGGGATAACTAGAGAAGAATCTCTTCCACTTCTCCAAACAAGATATTTCTGCACCTTTGCTGCTGGCGAGGCACTGCCTGCCTTGGAGATGGGAGCAGCAGCAAATTGTTGCACTCAGGAACACTCCTGTTCCTGAGTTTCTGGCAGGTTGCAAGTGGTTGTTGTGCTCCTGGAGACAGACTGCCGTGGAGAACTCCAGCCTGGCAGTGATATTTGGCCACCTCAGGGTTGCCCAGTGTGATGAGCCGAACTAATTCTGCTTTTCCCACCACCTGGAGCTGTTCTTTGCTCTGCAGTTGAGCAGCTTTAACCTGGACATCAGTGTTAGGCTCCAGCTTTTTAAATCCTCGTATCTCAGGCTGTCACCAGTGGTGTGGGAAGGAACATTCCAGCCCAGTGGAACAGTTGCTGAGTCCCAGTGCAGTGCAGGAGTTCCTTGTCCTCCTTCCCTGCCCTCTGAGGAGGTTGTGCTTTGCAATCTGCACCCCGAATTCCCCCCGTGCAGAGCTGAGCTGAGCTGCTGTGTCCTCTCCTCGTCTCACAGACCTACCTGTACAATGAGCTGTACATTTACCACATCAGGAAGAACAGCTGGGCCAAACTGGAGATCCCCAACCCACCCCCGAGGCGTTGCGCTCACCAGGTAAAGCTCTGGCTGCCGGAGCAGCAGCTGGAGTTGTTCTAAAGATGATTTGGGAGGAGGGTTTTGATTTTTTTTCACTTCCTCAGGGTTTCTTGCCTCTCTTTGTTGTCCTCATAATGGGCTGCCAGTGGTGTCACTTCAGCTCTTCTGCTGAGGGGCCTGTCCAAGCCTGTCCGAGGTGCTCTGATCCCTGGGTGTCCTCTGGAGGTGTTCAGTGTGGAATGAAGGTTGGGGGTTGTATCTGTTGGTTTGGCAGGACTCAGGCAGGGCTAGGGGGGAGATTGCTCTTTAGAAATGAATTCTCTTTGCTGCATTGTGCAAGGACCAGCTCAAATCCATGATCTCAGAGAGGGCCCTGAATTTTCAAACTGGAATGAGACCAAAGTGCATTATTCCCTTCATGGCCACAGCCCTACATCCGTGAGCATCCCAGGCACTGCTGCCAGCAGGGAGCACTTGGGCTCTTCTCCACCTCTCTGGAAATCCAGGTCACTGGCTGCTTGTGAGGATGAAGGATTTGGGTTTGTTTACTTTATGTGAACACCTGCACAGTAGAAACTGGACCAAAGACTTGTATTTCTTGCAGGTCTTTGGCCCTCACCAGCTGATAGATTTCCTTACCTGCTGCAGCCAGTGGGTGACTGGTACCTTCCCAAAGCTGCCATACAGGATGTGAGTGTCCTTTTCCTCCCCATCCCAAAGCTCTCCAGAGCTCCCTGGTAAGATCCAACACCCCAATTAGGTTCATATCCCCTTGTTACATGCCAGTCTTGCTCCGAGCTGTGTATCCTTGAATTGAAAGATTCTGGCTTGATTTTTGGGCTACTTTGTGTTGTTTAAACCAGAACTTGATTTCAGAGGCCACATTCCAGTAGCCAGCAGGGGGCTGTCGAGCAGCTCAATCCAAAGGGAGCAGATCAGCAGCCGCAGCAGGATTACACCAGCAGTAAACTGAGGAGTCCTGCTTCAGCAGTGCTTTCTGTCTGATAATCAATTATGGTTTCACAGGGGACAGCTCAGCCTCAGGAGCTGACTGGTTTGTCCTCCTCGTGGCTTTATGTTTGATGCATAGCTCAGAGTTAAACAGAAATGTGTCTGGGGGTGCCAGGTGCACGTTTTCAGTTTTATTTGTCATCCCTGGTCTCTGACACACAATCCACTGCTGGAGTTGAGGTGAGAGGAGCTAAGGGCAGGTGTTGGCAGTTGTTCAAGGAAGAGGTTTGGTTTTGTGATGAATTTCAAGCCAGCTCTTGGAAAGGTCACCCACAAGTATGAGCAGGCTGTTGCATAAACCTCCCCCTTAAGCTTTTAAGCACTGGATGCCCATGGAATTCAGGCACATGCCCCCTTTGTTTAGGTAACTTCATGTTCCCACAAATCCTGCCTGAAAGCACACCCTGGATTTTCTTATTGAATCATTTCGTGTTTGGGCTGGTTTATGGCAGGGCATGGTCCTGTGTGGGGCTAAAAATCTTCTTTTGCTGGGAGAGACAGGCAGGGAATGAAGCCTTGTGAAGAAAGAGATCATCATCCCAAAGCTGAGCTGTGGTGGGTACCCTGGAAAAAACACAAATTGAAACTTGCACAGCCACAGCTTTTCCTTTATGGAATTCCTTCCTTCTTCCTTAGTCCTAACGCAGATAATTTTCATGAAGTAGAGCCTTGCTGTCCTCCCTGCTTTTGACTGGCAGCTGGCATGCCAGAGGTGTTTTGGTGCTGCTCTGTGCCAAAAAAAATATAAAAAAACCCCTCTGTGCTATGACACGATCAAAGCAGTAACAGTCTCTCCTCTTGTCCAAATGCTGCACATTTCCTTTTGTATTTTGGGTTCTTTTTGTTTTCTTTCTTTTGTTTGGTTGGTTTTGAACAGAGGGAGTTGAACAGTTTTTGTTAAACTAATCCCAAGATGTCTCCTAGGAAACTTTGAACTTCCCACAGGAAGTGGGAAGAGCCCAGCTCCTTGGCCAGCTTTCCCTTGCTCTAGGGAAGGTGTGCTAAACACTGAGTACCTTTTATTCCAAATTCTCCTTCCTTCAGCCCCAGAGAGCTGCTGTTGCTCCCTGGGATTTGGAGCCGTGTGCTTGAGTGGTGGAGTTCTGTGCCTGGTTTGGAATCCTGCTCTGATCCAGCTCTTCCCTCTCCTGCAGGCAGCTGTGGTGCCCACGGCTGGGGGGCAGCTCTGGATCTTCGGGGGGGAGTTTGCCTCTCCCAACGGGGAGCAGTTCTACCACTACAAGGATCTCTGGGTCCTGCATTTGGCCACCAAGACCTGGGAGCAGATCAAGTAAGTGCTGGGCCCTCATGTCCCGACCATGCTTTGGGCAGGAAATTTGGACCAGATGATCCCTGAGATCCCTGGTGTTCAGGGATTCTTTGGTGTTGGCCTCATGAGGAGCTGTGCCAGCGTGATCCAGGCCTGATTCCATTGATTTCCCAGCTCAGCTCTCTCTCCCTTGAGTACAGAGTACCCATCCTCAAAGGGGTGGAGAAGACACCTCCAGAAAGAAATAGGAATGAGAGATGTGTTGAATTTAACCAAAGCTGGTTTGTTTAATACCTGATTTTTCGGGCAGGGATGTGCCTGGGTGTTGCTTAACTGAAGGAGAGAGTATCATGAACAGCTCTCTATTCCCAGCCCTGGCAGGCCCAGATGTCCAAAACTGGTGCTCTGTTTTCCTGGGCACCTCCACTGGGTTCTGTACAAGACCAGTGCAAGGATCTCCCAGTTTTAACGTGACTGGGGAAGCCAGTTTGTATCTACCCACAGAGCCAGCTTCATCCCTGGTAACTGGCATTTGCTGCCTTGAGATTCCTTGGGATAAACAAGCCAGTAATTGAGCCCTGTCAAAGGAAACAGGTGCCAAAAGCTCTGGGAGTTTCTGACAGGAGTGACGGTGTAAATATTTTCGGTGGATCTAGCCCAAAGTCCTCTGTTGGTGTTTCCTTAACCTTTGGCTCCTTGCTTTGGCTGCTCATGTTTGTATTTTTATGAGGGCAGTTGTGGTGTGACACCCAGTGAGAGAGGCAAGAGATTGGCTTTGGGTCTGAGTTTGGCGTTGGCTTCTTCTTGGGCTTTGAGATTGTGTTGTAGTCAGAACACAGCTTTGAGTGGGCTGGAGCTGCAGATCACCCTCGAAGTGCGCTGGGAAAAGCAGCAGCTTTTGATCACTTCGGAGCTCTGTGTTCTTCCTTCAGGTGGGAGCACCAGATCTGCCCAGGTTGATCCCTTCTCACCCTCTTAAGAGCGTGGGGTCTGTTACCTGTGCCTCTCACCCTTTTACAAGCGTGGGGTCTGTTACCTGTGTCTGCCTCTGCTTGCACAGCAGCTGAGGGTGGTTTGGGATGGGCTGTGCAGGGATGGAGACCCTGGCTCTGCCTTGGCACATGCCTGAGGTCACACAGGGACTCACTGTGCCTGTCTCCTTTTTCCCTCTCCCTGCAAAACAGGAGCGTTTTGACAGTGCCTGATAAGTGGGAATTTGGAGCCTGCTCCTGATGCCTTATCAGGCCACCTAAAAACAGAGACTAGACAAGAGTAAGGGAATAGAGGTGGGTATTTATTTGAAGGGCCTTCACAGGCACACCTTGGGGAGCCAGAGGCTACTGCCAAGATGGACCCCGAGATGGACCCCAGGTCACGAGTTCTTCACACTTTTATAAGTTTGGTTTATTTGCATATTAAGTTCAATTTTCCAATTAAAGCTTCAATTAATGATGTAGTTTCCCCAAGCTCACCCTCCCCTTCCCAAGATGTTGGTTTACATTTTGGGCCTAGGACAGGCCGGGTGTCCTTGGAGGGCAGGCCTGGAGAGGCTTTGTTGTGTCTGTCTGGCCTGAGAGAGCAGCAGCTCACAGACTACAGGGAACTCCAGAGTTACACTCTAGACAGTGCAGGATTTTAAATTATAAAAGTTAAACCCCAAGGCATCACCCCATTTGAGCTTCCTGCCATGTTTGGGTGGCCCTCTGTGCTTCAGCCTTGCTGGAATTTTGGGAACTCCCATGCCCTGGTCCCAGTGTTGGAATCAGACAAAGCATATCCCCTCCCTGTCCTTGGGCTGAGCTCCAGGAGCTGCATTAATGAGGCAGTGGGAGGGAATGGCTTTGTTTTAATACTGACCTGGCTGAGCACAAAAATCCAGGTTCTGCTGCCTCTCTGCTTCTCCATACGGCCTCTTGATCAGGGAGGCTGCTTGGAAAGGGGAAGAGGGAATTGTTGAGATGATTGTTGAGCTCTGCAAGGGATTTTTTTTTCCTGCTTCTTTTAAAACTCTGATCGTGACACCTGCTGCACTTCACTTCCTTCAGCATTTCCCATTGGTTGGGTCACGGTGGGGAACCATCCCTGGCACGAAGAGCCTTCACACAGGCCAAGCAATAATTCCATGTATCCAGTGTGGTGCCAGTGTTACCCCAATAAATGCCAGGTGACAGACATGGGGTACAGACTAGAGCTGGGTTTGGAAGACGTCATTTTAGTGGGAGTAATAAAGAGAATTAATTATGCATGAAGAAGTGTCTGGACAAGAGAGACAAAGTTTCCCTTTCTGTTCCCACGGGAAGGATCTCAAGTACTCCATTTCGGGTGGGTTTTATATGTTGGTTTGTCCAAGATGACCCTGCTGTCGTCTAAACTTAAAATTCTAGAAAAATCTGGTTATTCCAGCCCCACAGTTCTGATTCCAGATAATTATATTGTCCTTCCTGGCCTACACTTCCTGCCACAAACCTGGTGCTGTGAGGGGCTTGACTGTGAAACACTTGGGAAGAGAAAACCTTCACTGACTGTGAAAACTCGGCTGTGCTGGGGAAGTGCAGCTCCATTTTCTCCTAGCACAGAGCACAGAGGTGCCAGGCAGCCTGACAGAGTTAAAAGTTGCTATATTTAGCAAGATTTAGCTGTGTTTCCTTGCATTTTGCATGCACAGAGATGATCCAAACACAGCAAATCCCAGCCCGTTAGAAGCCGTGCCAGCAGCTGACTTTGACTTAGTGCAACCACCTTATCTTGTGTGTGATGCACGAGGTTTCCTCAGTCCATGAACTGTTTGTTACCCTGCCTGGGAGCAGCAATATTTTAACCTAATTGCCTCATTCCCTCCTAGACAGAACATTCCCACTCATCTCTCTGTGGCCCAGTGCACTCCCTCAGGGAGAGACAGGGAGCATCCTTGGGGCTCGTGCTTGGGAATTGCCACATCCCTCCTCTGGAGATGTCATTTGAGTCAGTGTAGCTCCCTTCACTGAAATTCTGGAGTGCTGATGACACTTCCTGTGGGGTTTGGTGGGATGTGGTGCTGTAAATACCCCAGTTTCACCAGTGTCTGTTTACCTGGAGCAGTCCCTGTGGAGCAGGATGGCCCAGCACAGGGTTGTGTCTGATGGATGCCTCTCCTTGCTCACCAGAAAAATCAGGTCCTGCCCCACCAGGCAGAAAATGCTTAAAGAAAAAAGGGTGTTTTGGTGTAAATCAAGTGGATTGGCAGCCCAGAAATGAGCTGGTTCTTTGGTAGATCACAAAATGGATGTACAGCTGTGGATTGACTTTGTCAAGGGGTTGGAACTGAGGATTTTGGGCCCCGTGCCGGTTGTGTTTTCCCTTCTCTGCTTCTACCTGAGTGTCCAAACATGAGGGGACAGGATCTGTGCATGCCACTGGCCCCAACACTGGGGCATTCACAGGGAAAGGTGGGAAACAACACAAATCCTGAATTCAGCTTTCTCTGAAGGATAGAAGTGCTCTGTCCTGAAGTGCCCCTTTGACGGGATGTTCTCTTCATCCCCACTTTTATTATTATTGAACATTCCCAAGCTTCACCTGAGCATCTTCTGGATGAAGAGGTAACTCTGCAGCCTGTAGCCACTGGGACAAGCAATTCATGAATCTGGGGGCTGAATTCAGGTCTGGTTTGTTACTACAAGTCCCAGAGTAACTCCAAGAGCAAAAGGAAATTCCTTCTGGAGCAGCTCAGACCAGCCTCATGCTGTACGTGTGTAGAGCCAGTCCTTAGCCAGACTTTTTAATCTATTTTTATGAAAAGTCTGGGGAATTTACAGCTCCCTCCCACGTGTCTGCTTTCTGGTGTCAACCCCATGAAATAGAGCATTAATCATAAAGTCTGGGAAACCATTTCCAAAATGTTTCTTTGGGACCAGGAGCAGTGGAGCAGGTGAAAGGGAAGAGTTTGTAGTTGGAAAACAAGTTGCAGGGAGATCCTTCTGGAGTGGGAATGAGGTTCTGCATCGCTGCCAGTCCTGCCTGACTGTGCCATTTGTGCCTTGGAGTTAAATCTGCATTGGTGGGAGCTTTATTAAAACACATCAATGAGTAAACCTTTTATTCAGAATTGATTCTGAACTTGGAGGAAACGTGTTTGAGAAACAAGGCACAAGATATTCTCTGGGAACGGGATTTTAGTGCTCATGTTGGGTTTTAGTTCATTCCCTCCTTAAAAAAAATAAAAAGATGGTTTTTAAAGTGCCATCTTTTGGAATAAGGACACGGGAGCTTTGTTACAGCAAGAGAAAATAATGATTTCAGGGCTTGATGAAATTAGTACCAGAGGTGCTGTTCTGCAGGGTGATACTTAAAAACCCAGTAAATGCTTGGAAAAACCTCCTCTCTGTTAGAATAAAGAGTCCAAGCAATCAATATTAATTCAGTCTTCCCCAAACGCTGCTGTTCTGGTGGAGTTTCTCGTTATCACCGGGGTGAGGTTGTCATTTTCCACGGTGAATAAGGGCCCTCATTTTCCCTCTCCACAGAAATCCATCACCACATTCCCAGCTCCCTGCTGCCGCTCCCGGTGTGGCGGGGAGGGGGTTGTGGCTTTAGGTTTTGCTGCTGTTTTCAGCTTATTTATTGAGGCCCTGATTGTGCAATCGCTTCCACACCTTGAGGCTGCCTGTTGGAGGAGTCTTGCTGGGCTCAGGGGTGCCAGCTGGGCACTTTGGGAGACTCCTCAGCGAGGGAAAATGGGATGGATTCATCCATGGGGGCAGAGAACACACACAGAGCAAGCCCTGTTCGCCCTCCAGTTTGGCCTAAAGTTGGCTTTGTGTGAACGTTCTTGGGGTTGTTTTTGTTGCCTCTCATGTGATGCTGTGGGTGAGCGTGAGGGAAGGTGAATCCATGTGGGAGTGGTGTGTCCAGCTGCCCGGTTCCTCGGGAGCCTTTTGGATGTGACAGATGGAGGGGGTGTCGCTTGTTTCTGGAAATGGAAGCAGCACATTTGGCTGAAAGGTCAGGAAAGCTTGGAAGAGCAGAGCAGGGATGTGCAGCTGCTTTTGAGTGTGTAGGATCATAGAGTGAGTCACGGGATCGTGGAATGCTTTGGGTTGGAAGGGATCTTAAAGCTCATCCAGTTCCAACCCTGACACCTTCCACCATCCCAGGCTGCTCCAAGTCCTGTCCATCCTGGCCTTGGGCACTTCCAGGGATCCAGGGGCAGCCACAGCTTCTCTGGGCACCCTGTGCCAGGGCCTGCCCACCCTCACAGGGAGCATCCTTCCCAACATCCCATCTATCCCTGCCCTCCTTCGGGAGGATAATGATGATAATGATGACTTGTTTTGCTGCAGTGCCTTTGTTCTGGAGGAAATCTGAGTAACTCATGAAGTGTTTTCACTGCTTTGGTGTCGTACCCAAACTGCAGGTGGATGAGTGAAGGTGTTGTGGGTATGTGATTTCCTAAGACACTGGAGGAGGGGGGATGTCAGAGCCAGGCTTTGTCTCTTGGTGCTTGGAGAAAACATCTCAGCTTGGAGTGTCTTCCCTGCAATTGTGCGAGTGCTGTTCATTAAACTCTCCTGAAAAATCAGCTCCTGACTCATCACTTTGGGTGCTGTTAGGGTGGTTTATCTCTAGGAATTAAATTGCCTGTGCTGCCATCCCAGGAGTTCCAGGGAGAGCACACGTCCTGTTCTGGAGAGGAGCAGGCACGGATTGAGGCAGCCACGTTCCCCTTGGTCCCCACTTCCAGGAGAGGCTGAGCTCAGCCAGCTCAGCTGCCAATGACTTCAATAAAAACGCCCTGCTGCACCACCAGGAAAGGGGATTTGGCTGATAAGTGGAATTTCTTTGTGTTTCAGGGCACCAGGAGGGCCCTCTGGACGGAGTGGACATCGAATGGTTGCGTGCAAGAGGCAGCTGATCATCTTTGGAGGCTTCCATGAGAGCGCAAGGTGGGTTGCTGGGGCAGCTGGGGGTTTGGGTCTTCCTTAAAAAAGGCAACAAAGTTTCACCAGTAACAGAAATCTGGGTGTTAATGGGAGGATTATCCTCAGCAGGACTGGGACTGGAGTAGATTCATGTGTTGGAAGGACAAGGGATCTTGATTTAAAGTCTTCAGGTGTGGGAGAAGCCATCATAGCACTGAAGGAGCTGCCCATCCTTGTAGCCAAAGCTCAGCCCAGCACTTTTGTCCTCTGAATCTTATCAGATCCTTATCCTGTAGAAACACCTTCACCAGGGGGGTCTGCCATGCTGTGGGATCACAGCTGTGCTGTCATGGGGCCGTGAGCAGAGCTCTGGAGGGCTCTTTTATCCTGTCCTGAGTGTGCCCATCACAAAACGAGCTGTGCCCCTGTGCTCTCCCCAGAGATTACATCTACTACAACGATGTGTACGCCTTCAACCTGGACTGCTTCACCTGGAGCAAGCTGGCTCCAGCAGGGATTGGGCCTGCTCCAAGATCTGGCTGTCAAATGACTCCCACTCCCGAGGGCAACATCATCATCTATGGAGGCTACTCCAAGCAGGTAGGGGACGCTTTGTGCTAAGTCAGATGTTGTCCACAGGCTGGGAGCCAAAACAGGCATCTTCTAATTATGGCTTTTTTCGTGCAGTTCTGCTGATTGAGGGGCTAATCTTGGTTCAAATGAATTCTGTGTTTTCCCTGCTGTTCTAATCCAATATAAGGAATTGATATCACCGAGGGAGGAGTAAGCAACTTGGGAGAAATGACTTTTTTTTTGGCAGCTTAAAGCATTCTCAGGTATTCCTTTGTGTTTCAGCACTTGCAGGTTGAAAGCAGCAGTTGCCAGGAGACTTTTATTTTGTGCCATCAGTGGCAGAGGTGAGGGAGCAAACCCAATAAGCCAAAAAAGACTTCTGATAAGCACCAGACTCCCCCAGCTCTGCTCCTTGCTCCGTTAATCCCAGGAATTTATACCGGGGAACCCTTTGGAGCACATTCCTCGTTGAGCAGGGATTCCTGTCTCCGTGCTGGGCAGCAGGAAGGAAAGGTTTCGTTGAGCAGAAGGCTCCTGCAAAAGCTTTTCATGTTGGGGATGCAGGCAGAGGCCCCTCATCCTGCTGCTCCCGTGGAAAGGCAGCGCTTCCAGCTGGGGGAGGAGGACGCCTTGTTCTTCTGAGGGGAATAAATGAACAAAGGAGGGAAGCAGAGAGAGGGGAGAGAAGGGAGTCAGCCTCTCTGTATATTTAGAAGCGTTTGTGCCTCCTCAGGGCCTGAGCTTCGGGCTCTGCCTCGTCAGATGTGCGTTGGATTCCACTGCAGGAACGACACAGAGCCTCTCCCACCTGAAGGGGCTTTGTCCTCTTCCCTCCTCTGTCCTGTTTCCTCCCTCCTGAGAGTGGCAGGGAAGCAGGAGCCTGCATGCTCTGCCAGGTGTGGAGCTCTCCTGGGAGCAGCTGGGCTCCAAGTGCCCCCTGGAAATACAAAAGTCACACGTGTTTGCAGTTGGTTCTGTTCCACTTCTGCTCTGGGTTGGTGTGGGCTGCTAAAAATGAAGGAGAAGGGATGGGGGGGATGCAAAGCTGCCCTCAGCCTTTGGCAGGGCACTGGGCAAAGGGTGAGAGCTGGGGGAACTTCTCTGCAGCTTGGAAAACAGCTTTTCCATTAAAACAGACACTCCATTAAAACAAGACATTTTAAACAGATGTTAAAAATCTCCTTCCTTTGTCATGTGGAGAGCTCTGTGTGCTTCTCTCTGAGGGGCCGTTCCTGACGGGCTCTGCTGTTGGAGCACAAACTGACCAAAGCTCTGGACAGAATTTTCTCTGCAGCCTTTAGGAACAACAAACCTTCTGCGTGCTCCTGAAAATTAAATTCAGCAGGATATGGCCCCTCTAGGAGAGACCCAATTCTGTTAATGTGTGGCTATTTAATTCTCATTGTGTCCTCACTTAGGGCTGATTGTGGAGCTGAGTGTCTGGGTTTGCTTTGAAGTGAAGAAAATGTGTTTGCCTGGGATACTCTTGGGAGAAGGTAGACATGGAGAAAACAATACTTAATTGGAGTTGGGCAGCTCCAGGAGAGGACCTGTCTCCAGTTACAGAGGCAGATAACTCCAGTCAGGGGTGCTGTGAAGACATTTTGGGGCATATGATGACATTTTTCCATAGGAAACCAGGCAAATATCCAAGCAAAGCACCATCCATCAAATGTAGAGTGTTTTCAGAAGAGGCAGGACTAAGTCACACATGTGATGGGAAATGCTGAAGGGAAGAGGGGAGGAAAATCATAATAGCTCTTCTTTTTGCATAGGGACATCATTTGGCTGTCACATTGCTGGAGGAGGGCTGCTGTCCTGTGATGGGCAGGGAGCTGGGAGGGCAGAAACAGAGTTTTGGTCCCTGCTTTGATGTCCTGAACTTGCAGAAGTGATGTGGAGAGTGTGTTCTCAGTAACATCTGTCAGTCCAGGGCTGAATTCCCTTGATGGGACCTGGATAAAAAAGTCTCTTTCCTGGCTGGGAAGGTGAGGCAGAAAAGATCAAGTGACTTGTCTGAGGCACTCCAGGACTTGCAACACCTTGGTCCCCACACACCTTTGCTGTGCCAGCCGCTGCATTTTCCTGACCAAACCAGGCTGCAAATGGTGAAAAAGGAGCTTTCCAACCCGGAGTGTGACTGCCTTGAGATGCTGGTGCCTGGTATTTTAAAAAGCAGGATTCTTAGCACCGTGGTGTCCGTGTGCTCCTGTTTCAGCAGCAGCCTGGAGATGATAAAGACAATTTCTGTGATCTCCTGCAGAAGGGGATGCTGTGGGTGCTGCCAGCTCTGCCCAGAGCAGACCTCAGAATGCCCAGAGGAGCTCAGACTTGTTCTCCTGCTGATCCTAGAGACATCCTGAGCCCTTTTCCCGTGCTGGGGATGGGGCTTGCTGCAGCGAGCTGCAGTTCGGGCTGTGTGAAACACCGAGGCCTCTCCATTGCTAAGCAACAGAGGGGCTGGAGCTGCTGCCGCTCCGCCTTGCAGGTGCAGCCTACAGGCAGGGGGAGGGCTGGAGTTACACGTGGGCAGGGCTTTGGGATGCTGGAGATGGCTGGGGTGTGGGCATTTTGTTGTTTTGGGGTTTTTTTTTTAATGGCAGTCACTGCAAAGCTGAAGTGGATTCTGCTGGGAGGTGTGGAAGGGCTGATTTTTTAAAGTTGTGAGGTCTGGTGGGACTGGGTCCCTCTGTAGCTCTGCCTGCTGAACACTTTTGCTGTTTGGATGTTTTTTAACACTGTCGGTCTCAAATCAGACATTTTTAGCTCATGGAGAATCCTGATTCCACTTCCCAGGCTCCCCCTGCCTCAGTTTCTTTGCTGTCTGTCAGCAGAGTTGGAATTTTCACCTAATACCTGTAAAGCTCTGGTACCTCCCCACTGGACCTGCGTGTGCAAGCCACAGGCTGTCCACAGTGGATATCCCAGCCAGTTCTGTGCTGGAGCACAAACACCTGGGACTTTAAAGCACAAAGTGGGGGAGCAGGAACCTCTGGTGAGTGATGGAATGATTGGCTCAGGGCAGATGTATCCTAACTGGGAGGGGATGGATCTCTCCAGCAGCTGCAAGTGTGTGTGAGCTGGGGAAAGCAGGCATGTTTGTGACAACAAAAACTGACTCCCACTCCACCTCATCGGGGTTTTCTGAGCCCAGGGAGCTTTGTCATGTTGCACTCACGGCGTGTTTACTACGGGGAGCTTTCCAGGAGGAAGGAATGCAGTTGTTCCACACAGCTCAGATGGTTGTGGAGCAGCTGCTCTCTCTGAGTTTGCTTCCCTGCCTCTCATGCAGTGCCCATCTCGCTGTGCTCCTCACACTTCACCTGTGGGCAGCTGTGCAGTGCCTGGAGCACACTTCCCTCTCCTCTCTCCTCTCTCCTCTCTCCTTCTTCCTCCCTC
>VZRR01008451.1:0-14851 GCA_013398015.1 Oreocharis arfaki | reverse complement strand
GGTTTTTTTTTTTTTTTTTTTTTTTTTTTTTTTTTTTTTTTTTTTTTTTTTTTTTTTTTTTTTTTTTTTTTTTTTTTTTCCTTTTTTTTTTTTTTTTTTTTTTTTTTAATACAGGGACATGTTGGAAGCTGGAATATACATCCTGCATTACAAAGTGCAAAATACTACATGCTCAGAGCCCAAGCATGATGTCTGAAACAGTCCACAGCAAGATGTAAGAGACAAACCCACCACCCTCTCCCTCCTCTCTGGGACATGCTCCAGGTGCTCCTCCCCAGGTGCCTTTGAGAAACAGTTGGAGTTTTGCTTGGTTTTGTTTTATTGTCATCCTCAGTGGATTGGAATGGAGCCCTCTGTCCCCTGGCCCTCCCCACCCTGCACCCTGTTTTGGGGTGGGTTGGGATGCTCCTCACCAGCACAGCACCATCAGCCACTCCATCTGTGCTGCTGGAGGTGCCTCCAAGGGTTGGTTTTGTTTTTTTTTTGGGGAATCCAGGTACACATTTGTAGCCAGGAGAAATTGGCTGGGAATTAAAAGTAGCTCTGGGTGGTTTTCCAGCCTTGCCACGGGTGAGGAGCAGCCTGGGGAGGGGCAGTGAAGGCAGGAGGGTGCTGGGGCTGCTGCTCACACCTCGTGTTCCCTATTCCCCCCCTGCCCCAAGGAATTTTGCAAAAAGGCCAATTTTACTATGAAAAACAAGGATCAAAAATGGGGCCCGTTCTCCCATTTTCCCATCCAGACAGGGTTCGTTCCTCCCTCGTGCTCCTTCTCTTCTCCTTCTTACTGCAGCATTCCTCCATTTCCGAAGGGAGAAAAGCCCCATTTCACTTTTCTCTCCCATTTATCATTAAAGCTGTTGCACATTTCCCTGGGAAACTCAGCTTGGAGCATCCCAGAACCCGTCCCCACTCCACCCAAACTCTCCCCATGCTCCCCTCATCTCATCTCCATTTCAGGGTTCATTGCTGTTGTTACAAAGACTTTTTTTTTTGGGGGGGGGGTTGAGGGGAAGGGAAACGAGGTTTTCCTTTTGTTGGGATTCCTTCTCATCCTTCCCAGTGTTGGGGGGGCAGAGTGTTGATAGCATTTTGCCATGCCACACAGCATAGTGTTATACAAGCAAAGAATTTTGGCTAAAATCCAAAAAACATTACCCAGGAAAAAAGGCAAACTGAGAGTGAGACTCGATCATTTGTTGTTCTTCTGTGAAAAGACTTGGAAATTGTCAGAGGACAGTTCAAGTTATGATTTTTTTTTCCCTCTGGTTTTTTTTTTGTTGTTGTTTGTTTTGTTGTCGTTGTTGTTTGGTTCTGTTTTTTTTTTTTTTAGTTTTGTTTTGTTTTGTTTTTTCTTTTGTTGGGTTTTTTTTTCCCCCCATTCATACATGTAACTGTTATTTTTGCAAACGAGACAGTCTTGAATTAGATGAAAAAGTTAATAAACAAAATGGCGACTCCAATATTTAGTAAGATCACCATGACTACCAGGATGGGAGCTGAACCCTGCAAGAGAAAGAGAAGGACAGGAGTTAGATGGATCCTTGGAATTCTGCAGGGAGCTCTGTGCACTCCAGGCAGCTCTGGGCATGAGCAGATCCCACTTTATACCTCCCAGAGTGCCCAGGAACTCTTGGAGGTTTTGGTTTTTTTTAAGCTGCCAAGCAAACACTTGGCTGCACCCCCTGATTAAAATGGATCATGGATCATCCCATGTCACTCCCGTGGGAATTCTGGCCTTAAAAACGTAACTAAAATTGGTTATTTACCAGGTGGTCAATGAAAAGGAAGAAAAACCAAAAAAAGCAGATTATGTTGGGTCATGGAGTGGTTTGGGGATGGTTTGGAGCAGTGTCCACAGGACATTCCCAGTGTTGTTTTCCTGGTGTCCTGGACATCAGGCCAGCACACGGGGGTCCATGTCCAGGCAACATTTTGGGAATGCTCTCATCACCTCTCTTGAGTTTATATGGATCAAATGAAGCTCTTGGGAAATACCTGGAAGCGTCCAAGGCCAGGCTGGACGGGGCTTGGAGCACCCTGGGATGGTGGAAGGTGTCCCTGCCCACGGATGGGGTGGGATGGGATGGGCTCTGAGGTCCCTTCCCACCCAAAGCATTGCAGGATTTTACCTGGAAGGCATTGCAGGAACCCCAGTGCAGCTGCCCCGTGCACACACCCACCCCAGCTGGGCTGGACATCCCAGGAGAGCTTCCATCCCTCCGGGAGCATCCATTGCTTCCCCCTGAGCACATCCCAGACAATCCCGTGGGACCTGGGAGGGGGGCGGCTGTGAGACCCCATCAACATCCCGGGAACGTCGGGGCTCTGCAGCCCAACCCTCCAACACATCCCTCTGTGGATGGCAGGAAAACATCCTGCCCTGGCACCTCATCCTGCCCTGGCACCCCATCCCTGGCACCCAGCCTCCCCGGTGCCACGGTGTGAACGTGGCTCGCACCAGGGCGAGCGATGCTGGCAGCGGGTGGGCGGTTGCTATTTCTTGGAGTCGCTGGTATCCTCAGCTATTCCTGCTGCATCCGAGCTGTGCCAGCCTCCATCCCTGGAATGGTCCAAACGCTTTTCCCCGGGCTCCACGTCGCTGGGATGGAGTTGGGACAGGGCTGGGCACCCCTTGGGAGCTTCCCCTGGGCTGCTTTGCGGAGCTGCTGGAAAAGGAACGAGGGAAAACCAGCTCCTGGCTGGCCGGGGATGGTTTCTTTTCCGAGCAGCCTGATTCAGCTGGCGTTTGGGAGTGGGTGGGAGCGAGGATGCTGGAGCCTGCTGGAAAGGCGTATTTGTAGCTTAGCAACAGGGTCAAAGGCAGCCAAGCCAAGGCAGGGATTGCGAGGAGCCGCTCCCGGCAGCCCGGTACCCATCCACGGCCGGCTGCTCCCGGCCAACCTCTCCTCCTGTGCCGTGCAAAGCCTCCCGAAGGCAGCCACCATCCCTGCCCGCCGCTCCTTCCCTCTCCCAGCCCGGCCGTGCCAAGGCCGGCCTCGCTGGCGCTGGGAGGGATTAGCTGCATTTCAGAAGATTATTGGGTTTTAGGGTTTTTGAGCCGCTGGTAATATAATAACAGATTGCAGGCGATTATCGGTGTCATTGTTTGCCTTGGCACGGCCCCGCCGAGGCACGGAACGCGCTCCTGCCCCCGGCCCCGCGGCCAGGGAGGGCTCAGCCGCAATTCCAGCGGCCCTGGGATGCTCCGCGGATGAATTCCCTGCCAAAGCAGCACAGCCAGCGCTGCCCCTGCTCCGCTCACGCTGCTGATCCCTCCAGTTTCCCGTTCCCTCACTTTGGGAAGGCCTGACCGAGGTGCAGCCCTTTGGTGGGATGTGTCCAGGGAGGGAGCGCAGCCCTCAGCGGCCACTTCTCCCAAGGAAAAGCAATAGGGCGAAAGGAATCAGCCTCGAGTTGTGCCAGGGGAGGTTCAGATTGGATATTTGGGGAAAATTCTCCACCCAGGGCAGTGGTGGAGTCCCCATCCCTGGAGCCGTGTGCGTGTGGCACTTGGGGACAGGGAGTAGGGGTGGCCTCGGCAGTGCTGGGGGAATGGTTGGACTCAACTCCAGAGCATTTTCCAGCCTAAACGATCCCGTGGCTCTGTGATTTACACACAGGGCATCCAAGTCGTGCCCTCAGCTGGAAAAACGGAGGATCCAACCCCGCTGGCATGGGCAGCCCCTGGATTCCCGTGCACAGAGGCTCTGCTCTGCTCCCCGGCTCAGGCTGGGCCTGTTTGCATCCTGCACCCCCCGAGCAGGGCAGGGGCAGGACAAAATCCTTCCTTTGCCACCACAGCTGTGGGATCTTCCAGGTTTGCCAGGCAGAGCATCCCCAGGATGACCAGGGAGGGCTGGGAGCTCTGCAAACCGAACTGCCCAAATCCAGCTGACACCTCACAGATTCTGCTCTCTTTTTAACCCCCTCTTCCCTGTGCTGCTCCAGCCGGGGCTGTCCAGGTGGGAACGGCAGGGAACGGCAGCTGCTGCTGGATAAGCAGCTTTGCCACTCCAAAGCTTCTGGTTTAGCTCCAGTTACGGATCCTGCTGCCCTTATGTCTGGCTGATTTTTGGCTTGGGAGGCCTCGGTGCCTTCCCCTCTGCTCAGAGGGAATGTTGGCCCTTCTCCTGTCCCATGGCAGGGATGGCCTGGGAGCTGTGATAGCACTGAGCACCATCCCTGCTCCATGCCCCGTGCTGGAGCTGAGCTTTGCAAGGGAGGCTTTGCTGAGCCCAGCCTGGCTGCAGGGCCCTGAGCTCCCTTTTGCTGCAGCTACAGGCAGTGCTTTGGAACCAGTGGCTTTTAAACCCTTCCCACTGTGTTCCAACCCTCCAACAGGAGCCTCTGGAAAGAGGAGACACGGCCCTTGGTTTGCAGCCTTGAGTGATGCTTTAGGAGTTTGGTGGGGCCGTGTCTCATCTTCGGCCTCCTGTGGAATCAGGGAATGGTTTGGGTTGGAAGGCACCTCAAGGATCATCTCATTCCAACCCCCTGCCGTGGGCAGGCATCTCCTGGAGACTTATTTGAATTTTTTAATAAGATCCCTGGGGTCCTTCTCAGGAGAAGGCAAACATCTGCCAAGGATGGGAATGTACACCAGGATCAGCTGGGCAAAAGGATCCTTCTCCATCAACAGGTTGGATCTCCAAGGATTTTTAAGCTTTCCTTCCAAGCTTAAAGAACAGAAACTTAGACCTAAACCCATGGAAACACTAAAATAGGAATAAACCATGGTTGTGGCACAGGAGCAATGGCAGTAATCGTAGCTGTGGAGTAATTCCTGCCCCTCTGCCTTGTTTGTTTTTATCCTGGAACTGTTGTGTAGCAACTCGGGAGTTTTCCTGGGAATACGACGGACAGCTGGTTTACAAATGCAATTGTGGCATAATTAATTTAAGCATTAGCAATCCATTATTATCTGCTATCACTGGGTACAAGCTCTGCCTCTCTGCCATGGAAACCGGAGTGCAGGTTACCTAGGAATCCCTCTGGGATCTATTAAGTGTAATTACTAAGGACTTGGATCAGCAAAAAAAAAATATATAGATATGCACCATTTTCCAGCCTCAGCACTGCAGAAAGGGCTGCAAACTTAGCAGCTCCGTGACATTTGTGCTGAATTGTCACATCACTGCCAGGAACGGGCTCTGTGACATGGTTAAGGAGCATTTAGCAAAGGAAACATCAGGGAGTCGCTTGGCTTTCTCCAGAGGGTTGCAGCAGCTCCCGTGGCTCCAGGAAGGGGCCCAGGAGATGCCAAAAGTGCTCGTGTGAGTGAAAGTGGGTTGGGTGGGATGGAAAAACCTGCTTCTGTAGGGGGAAAAAGCTAAAAAGAAATAAGAGTTTATCTTCTAAGGGATCCTTTAGGCTCTTAGGGAATGAGTTTGTCAGCCCTGGTTCAACCCTCACCTTCCAGGTGCCAGGAGCGAGCTCTTGGTGTTTGTTTAGGTGTGTTTGCAGCTCTGTTTTTAAGATTTTTATTCAAAAACCAGCAACGTTTGGTTCTGGGTGGCAATCAAAAGCTCATGTTTGGCCCCAAATTTTCCAAACTAAGAGGTGGAACTGGGCTCAACCCCCTAACCCGGGTGCCGGGGGCAGAGCCAGGAGGGTGCTCTCAGGTACATCAAAAGGCCCTGGGGATGAAAAGGCTTTGAAAAGGACCCTGTCAGGTGGAACATCCCATTTCTCTCTGAACATTATTTACCTCAGGTTGTCTGAACACGAAAGGGATTAGAGGAGGAACAGTTTGTGATTATTATTTGTCCTAGGAAGAGACAACCCCTGCAGCAATGCTCAGCCCTGCCTCATTCCAGAGGTGTGATGGCAACAGGACTCCTCTTCCTCCTTATTCCCGTGAAATTATGGCTTCTGTTTGTCTGGACATGCAGCTGCCATCTGGGATTTGGGGTGAGTCTGTTTGGCTGAGATGAGAGGAACAAGGAAAACCCGGGGATGACTGTGCTGGGAGAGCCGGGGATGGCTCCTGATGGTGAAAAAATAAACGGGAAAACCTGAAGCTGGAAGGCCACAGGGATAAATCACGGGGTTTAATCCCTTGTTTAATGCCAAACAAGTCCCCAGGTCCCTTTCCCAGCAGATTCATCCCAAAGCAGCCAAATGGGAACATCTCCACGCACAGGGAAGCTTCACACCCCAGACAGGGGGTGCCTGGTTGGGATGGAGAAAACACCCAGGTTTTATTTTTAACTCATTCTACAACCTTTAGGGCAAAAGGTGCCAAACTTCCCTTAAAAACCTCTCCACCTGGAGACGAATCCCTTCAGGAACGACCGCCCAGCGCTGGCAAAGAGAACGTCCAGCAGGGAGGTGCCAGTGCCGGGCTCCATCCCCCCGTTCCCCGTGCCAGGGGGGGCTGTGCCGAGCCCCCTGCCCGCATCCCCGGCTCCGGCAGCTCGGCAGATCCTGCTCCGGCTGCAGATTGGCTGCCGGCTCCTGCCTTTCCCCAGCGACAGCGGAACCTGCCTGGAATATCTTGCTGGCAAATCCGCCCCTCTGCCGCTCGCTGCCGGAGGAGGGAGGGAGGGAGAGGCTGCACTGCCGGCATCCCTCCCCGCCGCCCCCGCGGGGACCCGCCGGGGACAGGGGGGCTCTCGGAGATCCCTCGGCCGGGAGATGCCTTTAAAGCCTCTGCTGCGGCTCTTTCCCCGGGAATGTTTGCGGGAAGAGCGCTGGGATTCGCTCCGACCCCGTGGGACGGTGCCAGGGCGGCGGGGCTGGGGGGGTTCGGGCTGCTCGGGCCTCGCGTCCGTGGGGATGCCGTGGGCAGAGCCTTAAAGGGCCGAACCTCGAGCCTGCCCACATCCCCACGGTGCCTCCGGTGACACGGCGGCGAGTCCCTGGAAGGCTCCCTGAGCCTGTTCGTGATTGCCGCTGCTAAACGAGGGCAGGCGGTGAATCAGGCTCCGCTGGTGCCCGAGCCCCGGCCCTTCCCGCGGGCACGCTCGGCTGCTCCGTGCCTAAAGCCCTTCTCCTCCCCTGCGGGAGCGGCAGATGCTCAGCACCTGCAGGGAAGGAGAGCGATTCCCTTCTCTCCCTCGCCAGCCCTGCCACGGGCTGTGTTTTGTGCCCGTGGATAAAAGGGTCGCCGGCGTTTTAGAAGGCTTTTTTCCCTTTCCAGTCTCTCCACAATTCCCTTTTTCCTTTCCCGTTTTAGTTCTCCTCAAAGGCTCCAGGAACCCTGTGAAGCATCCAGGCACAGGCTTTGTGTCTCGCGGGCCTTTAAGGCCGGGAAGGATGGTGACGTTCCTATAAATCCCTTAATCCCACAGCACCGGCACTGGTCCTGGCACGTTGGCTCCCGTTTTCCTCTGCCCCAAAAGCTGACAATTGCTGTGAGTTTGTCCTGTAGGTGCTGGGGTCAGTGCCCACAGGGGCACAGAGAGATCAGGTGGCCTTAAATGTCATTTTAAAGCATTTGTGTGGCTCAGTGACCCCGAAACCCCCAAATCCCTCGAGAGCCAACGCCAAGCAGTGCTGAATTTTGTCGACGTTATTGAGCCGTGGCCTCAAGAAATGACCTTTTCTGAGAGTAGTTTTTGAATTCCTGATGTGCAGCCCCAACAAAAGGGGGGTTCTGGGAGCTACTTTTAAAGGACTGGGGAAAAGTGACGGAGGAGAACAAAGCTCCCACAGCTCCTACAGCAACCTGTGCCTCTGACTCCTCTGTGAGTCTGCATCCCTACCTGGGCACACTTTGGAAAAGCTTGGATTTAAGGCCCCGTGGTCCCAGCTTGTTTTTAAGACTGGAACTAAGAGCTGTGATTTTTTTGGAGTGTGTTGTTGGAAGACCTGCACCCCCAGCCCATTCCAGCACTTCCAGAGGTGTGCTGGCTCCGGAAGCACACAGCCAGCCCCCCACGCTCATGGATGCCTTGTGCAGAGCTGGTTTAGGGCAGATTATTTTTAAAACGAGCTAAGCCGTGAGGGTGACCTCGGTTCTGCGCAGGGATACTCCAGGTAGGGCAAAAATAGCCGTGCTCAGCTCCGAGCATCCTTCCCGCTCATTGGCAGCACCTTTTCCATGAGAGCCCGGCTGGTGGGAGGAGGGAGCTGCCCTTTGAGGGAGCAGCCTCCAGCTGGCACTGCTGGGATCCGGGGAAGAGGCTTGGAGCGGGCGGTGAGCGGGCTGGAGCAGTGTGGGCTCTCACACGCCTGCACACAGCCGGCCTCTCCCCAGAGCTCACGCCCTGCCAGGCCGCAGGGAAGGGGGATTTCAGGCCACTGTGGGAAATTGGCCTTTTGGGGGAATCGGGGAGCCTTGATTCGCTGTGGGGGAATGTGGAGCTCGAGCAGGACGCGGAGGGTTTTGCAGGACCAAGCGTGTGAATGTCCCGCGTCGCTGAGCGCACGCCGAGGTGGGTGCGGGGTCTGGGGGAGAAATCCTTCCCCCTTAGCCTCCCCCTCCTCTTCCTCGGGGATTCACCGCGCTCCCTGAGGTCTGGAATGCTCTCGATGGCAGGTGCAGGCGAGGTCACGGATTTGGGCAGGAGGTTGGAGCACAGATCCCTGCACCTCCCATTTCTCCCCTACACCTTCCCCTGCTCCTGTCCAACCACCCCCTCCCTGCCGGGCCACTGGAACAAAACCCTGCTAGCACCGTGCAATTCCTGCTAGAACAAATTGTTGCTGGCATTGTGGGTTATTTAAATCCACATATTATCTCTTCCTCTGTATTACATTAGCTTCCTCCCAAACCTTCGCCATCTGTTCCACCCTCGGTTATGAATGTGAGAAAACTGAACATGCTGCTCCACAGCTCCAGCACTTCCAAAGTATGATGTGCATCCTAATGGCTTTTCCATGCACTTCTCCGTGCAGGCTGGGGCCCTTCCTTAGTGCCCAGGACTCACTGGGAACGGTCAGGAATGTGCTGGCGGCTGTTTGCCTCCAGCGATGCGGAGGGAGGTTTATTGTGACAGCTCCGAGGTGGGAGCACATCTGATGGGCTGGGTGGGGAGAAAGCCCAGGGCTGCTTGAGCCAGTGGTCTCCCCAAAATCACGTGGCTCTCGGCGAGGAGAAGCAGTGGTTTCATCCCTCCTCTGGGCCCTGTGTCTCCCAGGCTGTGCTTTCAAAGGTGCTGGAACATCTGCGTGTCCCACGGACTTCCCAGGGTTGGTGTCTGTGCAATTACTGCTGCTGCTCTTCCCCTCTGGGAGCCTGTCAGGCTCCTAATGCTGCCTGTCATGTCTCCTGTGCTTCCCAGGCATCCAGGCCAGCAGGATGGACGGCTCTGTTTTCCCAGGGCTGCAGGATGTGTCCTGTGGAGCAGTCCAGCAGCAGCCCCCGTGCTCAGCTCCTGCTCAGTGCTGGGTGGGAGCTGCCGAGCCTGAGCCCATGGACAGGGAGGCAGAGAGCCCATGGATAGGGAAGCAGAGAGCCCATGGATAGGGAGGCAGAGAGCCCATGGATAGGGAGGCAGAGAGCCCACGGACAGGGAGGCAGAGAGCCCACGGACAGGGAGGCATAGAGCTCCAGGGCTGCTGTGTGGGGGATTTATCCACAGTCCCAGCAGGGAAGATGGGGCAGATCCATCCTTCCTGCATCCCGGGCTGCTCCCTCCTCTCTCTCCACCTCGGCTCTGCTGGCAGGGGCTGGAGGAGCAGGGATGCTGCAGCCGTGGCAAATGTCACCACACCTCACACACCTCGATGCCTCTCGCCCAGATTTTCGGCCTGACTGACAAATTCATTTCGGTTTCATGACCAGGCACTGCCCTGTGCTCCCCTGCCAGGGAGATTTAGCTCCTTTCCTCTGAAATGTCACCTCCTGAGCGTGACAGGTTTTCCATTTCTCCTGGGCAGGTCTGGGGCATCCCCATGGGACACCTCCAGCCCTGCCCTGTGTTTGGCAGGCTCGACAAGGGGCAATTTGGGGCAGGGGTGGCTTCCCCACTGCTCCCAGCAGACCCCATCACCTCTCCTGTCAGTGCCAAACCAACAGGGACAACAAGTGAGGGAGCTTCTAATGGGAAATCTGGGAATCATCAAAAAACGAGGCTACAAAGACCCCAAAAACCACCCAGCTCAGCCTTCTCCTGAGGTTTAGCTCTGTCCAGGTCCTGTCTGAGCTGGTGATGTCCAGCCTTAGACCCCCTCCTCTCCCAGCCCCCACAGTTCATTACAGCCCTCAGCTCATTAGCGATGGTTAATGGCTCACCTTCCCTGACTTTAAGCCCATTAATTCTGTTCATGGAGAACAGATTATTCCCTTCCACTTCTCAGCAGCCTTTAAGATCACTCTGTCTCCTCTCCTGAACACCTCCAGCCCTTCCCAGCAGCCATTTCACGCCCAAAGTGTCCTTGTCTCCCCCAAAATGAGGAGCCCAGGGTGGGATCTCTCACAAGGAGTTGTTCTCCACACGCTCCTGGGCCAGCAGGAAGCTCTGTTGCCACAACCCAAGGAAGCATCACCAATGCCTTGCCCGCTGCTCCAGCTTTCCCACCAAATTCCCAGCAATGACAGAATTGTATTGCTGGCCCAGGGGCCGGGCTGCAAAACCCCATCTTGCTGCTCACATCCTCCAGGGAAAACCCTGCTGTTCCCACGGGAACACCCCACACCAACGTCCAGCAGGGTGGGAGAAGGGAGGAGAAGGGGATTCACGGCACAAACGGACATTCATAATCCACATTTCCCAAGTCTCCCTCCCATCCCTCCACTCAGCCCCACAACAGCCCCAGTGCTTCCCGACCGGAATCCCGCAGGCGATGCCTTCACTCACCGTACTGGATTTGAGCGCATCCCCACTGTCCTCTTCAGATTCTAGTGCAACAGGTAAAGATTTCTGTGGCGGGGAGAAGGTTAAGTCCCACCTCAGTAGCCGAGGTTCAGCTTTGTCCCCGAATCTCAGGTTTTCCAGTTTCTGCACCGTGGGCTCGGCAGAGGAAGCCGGCCTGAAATTCTCTTTGTTCTGGGACTTAGACCTCAGTCTCTGAACCCCGAAGCCCCGCTCTTCCCCGCGGTGCTCGTCAGCCACGCTCCTGCAGCCTCCCCCTTTGCTGTAGTGTCTTTTTTGGGTGTGAATCTCTTGCATATAAGAATCCATCCTCATGAGGGGCTTCATCTCCATCTCGTAATTGCTCATCTTCTCCTCGTCCAGCTCAAGCAGCTTGGAGCTCCCTGAGCTGTGGTTGTGGGACCTGTGGTGGGAAGTCCATGAAACCGTGGCTGGGGAATCTGTCCACCTCTCTCTCGGCTTGTGGTTGGAGGCCGAATGTTTGTGTCCCCCGCTCCGACCTCGGTAGTCTTCGGGGACGGGGGTGGAGCCCAGCTGCCCGCTGCTGCCGCGCATCGTCCCGCTTCTGGCAGCGCGGCTCCCGCCCACCTTCTCTTCGCTCCAGCTGTTGGGGCGCAGGTAATCCCCGCCACGCCCCTCCAGCAACATCTGGATCTCCCCGCCCCTCTCTTCGTCCACCGAGACCTGCCTGGAGAAGTGGGCGCTCTTGTTCCGGCAGGAGGGGCCGAGGGGCGGCGTGGAAGAGGGGCTGGCGGGGAAGCTCTGCAGCGGGCTGTCGTCGGGGGTCAGGTCGGACGGGGTGGTCCCCTTGCGGTACAGCTCGGGGCTCTCTTGCTGCAGAGGGGTCCCGGTGGAGAGGACCTCGATGTCGTCGCTCGAGTTCTGCCGCTTCGGCCGCTGGCATTCGAGCCCTTCGGGGGCGGTGGCGGGGAGGAGAGAAGGGAGAGAGGGAGGCAGCAGGGTTATTTCTGGTTTATGGATAGAAACCCCACGGGTTTTTCACGGCACGGAAGGGGGAGAGGAGGGTTGGGTGGTGGGGAACAGCGGGGTGGGATTGGGACAGCGGTGCCACAGCTGATGGCACCACTGGTGTGGCACCGAGCCTGCCCTGACCCCTGGCCTGCAGAACAGCCAGCACGGGAATGGTTTTCCAGCCCCAGAAATCTGGAGAAGCCACCAACGATGCAGAGCTGCTGCGAGGGGGTTCTGATGGCTTTTTTGGGATCCATCTGACCACATTTCCCATCAGTTCCCAGTCTGGAAGCATAAGGGGAAATCTGGGACGTGGATGGTGGCACACCCTGTGCTCTGCGTTTGTGTGTGCTGGGCATCACTGGGATCACCCCGTGTGGGCTGGGTGTCACTGGGATCACCCTGGGTGTCACTGAGATCACCCTGTGTGGGCTGGGTGTCACTGGGATCACCCTGGGTGACACTGAGATCACCCCGGGTGTGCTGGGTGACACTGGGATCACCTTGGGTGTCACTGGGATCACTCTGGGGGACACTGGGATCACCTTGGGTGTCACTGGGATCACTCTGGGGGACACTGGGATCACCCTGGGTGACACTGGGATCACCCTGGGTGTCACTGGGATCACTCTGGGTGTGCTGGGTGACACTGGGATCACCCCAGCCCTCACAGCCCTCCTGGATGGGAACCACCTCAATTTTCATCTGCGAGGTGCAGGAGGGACCTCTCACCTCCAGCTTTTCATAGGGAAAGGGCCACATCTGGGCAGGTGTGCAAGGAAAACCCCACAAACCTCATATCCAGGAGCTTTCCTGCCCCACACAGCCCAGCAGGGCACGGACATTTCCCTGCTCAGCGCCCTGGATGGGATGGCAGGACAGGGCTGGCTGTGCCTTCAGGCAGGATCCTGCTCAGGGCCACCTGAGGCCAGCACCCCCCATCCTCCTCATCCCACTGGAAACTCCTCATTCCTTCATCCCAGAGGCTTCCCAGGCAGTGTCACCCTGGGGATGAGGCCTTCAGGAGGGGCTGAGTGTCTGCTGCTGCTGGAGGAACACGGAACAAACCCCTCCAATGTGTTCATCGCTGAGGAAACACCGAACGATTTCAAGCGAGCTAATAGTGGTTAATTCTCCTTTTCCCCTCTCCAGTCATTCCCAGCTAAAGCCGTGCTAAATTAGGTGAATAATTTGATAAATATATTAAGTGCCTAATGCCCCTGAAATGCATCTAATTGCGATTGCTATGGCGAGACAAGAAACGAGGCTTGAAAAGGGAGAGCTCAATTTTCGTGCCATCGTTTAAAAATAAACGCTCGGGAGCGCCTGCTCGGGTCTCTGCACTCCTGCTGAGTAATTTTCTCTCTTCAATCTTTTTGGGGAGCTGCTGGGATGTGCCTTTGCCCCTGCCAGGGTTGGGATGCACTCAGGGAATGCTGGAGCGGGGGGATGGATGTCCCCGTCGGAGCACTGGCAGGGGAGGGAAATTGTAAAAAAGCTGCTTGGAAATCTCTCCAAGAAATTGATGGGAAATGGTCTCCTCATGACTCAAAATTCTGGGACAATGCTCGCATAGCCCAGCCTTTATTTCTTCCCTGCTTGTTTGTGGGAGACTGAATCTCCTGGGATTTATCCAGGGCCCTGAGCAACCCCGGTATTGCTGAGAAGGAGAAAGGTGGAGCTCACCCCTCTGTTTTCCTGCAGAGTAACTGTCTCTGGGATAAAAGACAAACTTTTTTGGGGTTTTCCAGGCCAGCCACCTCCCAATATCCCAAATGGGAAGCTGAGGCGCAGAGGGAATAAATTACTTCACCTGAGAAAGCTGGAAAGCCACCTGTGGGAACGGGCTCACCCGAGGCTTGAGGTGCCCCTGGTTTTTGGGCTTTATCTTCCCCAATTCAGGGGTTTTGCTGGAATTCCAGGGATTTGCAAGATTCCCACCAGCTCCGAGGCCTCCTGAGCTGATCTCCAGCCCCACAAGCAGCCACAGCCTTGCTACACCCACTGCTCCTGTCCCCAGAGCCCCACAGAGGGACAAGAAATCCCAATGCTGCCCCACCCCACCTGCCCCAGGGAAGAGGTTATTGAACCCCCCTCATCCCAAACCTTCCCCAGCCACCCCCGCACCAATCTGCCCGTGACTCTGCCTTTCCGTGGGTTAATTCCCGAAGGGCTGGGGCTCTGGGAGGAGCGGGGCTGGAGCTGCTAGGGGGATGCCGGGGCACAGCTGCCCCCCAGCCCCGGAGCCCGCAGGGATGGAGGCGTTTCCTCGCGCAGGAGCTCCGCGGATGCACCGGGGCCGGCTCTCGGCACCCGAGGATGTGCAACAATTATCCGCAGCTAAAATTAGTCCCGGAGCACGTGATGTTCCTGGAAGAACGGCTGTGAGAGCGCGAAGGAGGGTGCAGAGCACCAAATCTGGATTTCCAGCAGGATGGAGGCAGCCGAGCCCGGCCTCGGAGGCTTCAAAGCCAAACCCGCGCCGGCCTGAGGAGCCGCATTCGGGATTTGGGAGCGGTGCCAAGCTCCGGCCTCAGGCTCTGGTGTGCTGCTGTCACCGGGGGGACTCAGTGCTCCAGCACCGCCCAAGCCAGGGGCCCATCCCGCTGTGGCCAGGAACTGGGATCAACAACCGCGACGGGCACCTGGAGATCCCCATGGCTGATGGAAACCACGGGCGAGAGGGCGAGGCAGGGTGCTGAAGTGGGATATTTTTGTTTTTCCCAGGTAAACACCTTTCCCTTCCAGGTACAGCAGCTGCAGGCACCCAGGGGTGCCCAGGGATGCTCAGGGCTGATGCTGAGGTGGGCATGGACCCCACTGTGACGCTGGGAGCGTCCCACAGCACCCACAAACCCCTCCGAGGGGGCCACCCAGCACCCCTGGCGCTCGCTGTGCCAGGTGGGTGGTACCCACACCCACCACCCTGCCGGGAGCACGGCCAGCACCCAGGGGTGGGTGGCACTCAGCACCCACCACAGCGCGCCGTGGGTGGCACTGGGGACCTGCAGCACCCTGCAAGGGAGCACAGCCAGCAGCCAGGATCCCGGGCATGGAAGGGCATTTAGAGCACCCAGGATCCTGTGGAAGGGAGGAAAATCCAGCACCCACAATCCTGA
>VZRR01008450.1:0-21701 GCA_013398015.1 Oreocharis arfaki | reverse complement strand
GAGGGAGCAGCCTACCCGGCGCGGCCCCCGCTCTCCCCCGGGCTGAGGTGAAGCGGGGCCGCGGGCGGGGGGGAGAGGCAGAGAGCGGCGCGGTCGTTCAGACTTCCTCGGACCTTTCTGGCCCATCCCCGTGGCTGGGCGCTCCCGGGGACCCGCTGCTGTGTCCTGGCAGCACCCTCGGGGTGGGGAAAGTCGCTGCCACGCGTCGGGACTACCCCAGTCTGCAGCCGGGCTCCCGGCGCTGTCCGTGTCAGCCCAGGGCAGTGTTGGCGGGAGATCCGAGGGAGACCGCAGTCTGAGGAAGACCCCAGGCAGGTCGGCCCCCTGGGCTCGGCCGTCTCTGCCCGGGGTTCCCTCGCCCGCTCCCTGGCTGCTGCCGCCTGGCCGGCCCGGGAACAGCTGCGGCTTTGCTGGGTCACTGCTAATCGCGTTGCCCCGCAGGCTGCGGCGCGCCACGAGGGCGAGATGCAGGGGTTAAGGCGGGTTCTTTTTCCCTTCAGAAAGTTGTAATGAAAGCAGAAAGAGCGGCTGTGTGTGTCAGGACCTGAGAACCCGGATCCAGGCCAGGCTGCAGCTGTGACTGGTTCTGGGCTCTAGAAATGCTGCTAATGCTGCGGTATAGTTCAGTTTCTTTCCTCCTGCTTACTCAGCCTCACTTAAGAGATCTCCCCTCCTCCTTCTCCTAAGGGGTCCAGCAACGTTTGGTTAGAGCATTTTCCTTTTTTTTTTTTTTTTTTAAACACCTACTTTGCCTCAGTTTTCAACAGTAAGACCAGTTATCCTCAGGACAGCCGGCCTTGTAAGATGGTAGACAAGGATGGGGAGCAGAATGGACCCCCTATAATCCAGGAGGAAGCAGTTAGTGACCTGCTGTGCCACTTAGATGCTCACAGGTCTACAGGACTGGATTAGATTCATCCTAAGGTGATGAGGAAGCTGACGAAAGAGCTAACCAAACCCCTCTTCATCATTTATCATCAGTCCTGGCTAACCAAGGAGGTCCCAGATGACTGGAAGCTGGCCAGTGTGACACCCATCCACAAGAAGGGCCAGAAGGTGGATCCAGAGAACTACAGGCCTGTCATCCTGTACCGGGCAAGGTTACGGAGCAGATCATCTTGAGTACAATCACATGACACATACAAGGGATCAGTCCCAGCCAGCATGGTTTAGGAAAGCCAGGTCCTGCCTGGCCAACTCGATCTCATTTTATGACCAGGTGATCTGCCTAGTAGATGAGGGGAAGGTTGTAGATGTAGTCTACATGGACTTCAGCAAAGCTTTTGACTCTGTCTACCACAGCATACTCCTATGTAAGCTGTCAGCCCATGGCTTGGAGAGGCAAACTCTTCACTGCGTTGAGAACTGGCTGGATGGCCGGGCCCAGAGAGTGGTGGTGAATGGTGCTACATCCAATTGGTGTCCAGTCACCAGTGGTGTCACCAGTGTTGGGCCCAGTCCTGTTTAATATCTTTACTGATGATCTGGATGAGGGGATCCAGTAAATTTGTGGACAGCACCAAGTTGGGTGCGAGTGTTGGTCTGCTGTGGGTAGGAAGTCTCTCCAGAGGGATCTAGACAAGCTGAATCAATGGCCCAAAGCCAGAATAAGAAAAAGTACTGGGTCCTACACTTTGTCCACAATAACCCCATGCAGCACTACCTACTGTGGACAGAGTGTCTGGAAAGCTGCCCAGAAGAAAAGGACCTGGGGGTGCTAGTCAACAGCCACTGAATATGAGCCAATGTGTGCCCAGGTGGCCGAGAAGGCCAGTGACATCCTGGCCTGTATCAACAATAGTGTGGCCAGCAGGACCAGGACAGTGACCATCTCCAGGTACTCAGCACTGGTGGGGCTGCACCTCAAGTGCTGTGTCCAGTTCAAGGTGCCTCAGTTCAGAAAGAACATTGAGGTGCTGGAGCATGTCCAGAGGACAACTGGGCTGTTGTAGGGTCTGGAGCACCAGTCTTACGAGGAGCAGCTGAGGGTTGTTTAGCCTGGATAAAAGGAGACTCGGGGGTTACTTAACTGCTCTCTGTAACGACCTGGCAGGAGTTGCAGTCAGGTGGGGGTCGAGCTCTTTTCCCAAGCAACAAGCAACAGGACCAGAAGACAGCCTCAAGCTGCTTCAGGGGCAGTTTAGGTTGGACATTAGGAGGAATTTTTTCACAGAAAGGGTGATAAGCACTGAAATGGGCTGCCCAAGGAGGTGGTGGAGTCATCGTCCCTGAGGGTGTTTAAGGAAAGACTGGAGGTGGCACTTAGTGCCATGGTCTAGTCGGCAAGGTGGTGTTCAGTTAAAGGTCTCAGATGCCTTTTCCAACCTAATTGTTCTGTGATTCTGTAATTCTTCCTGTCCTTCCTCTTTTCAATGGTCATGGCCCTATTCTTTCATTCTGCTTAATTCTACCCCATGCCAGCCAATCCCAATTGGCAGAAGGGGTCTGGCAGCAGGTGAAGTGTTCCTGTAACTTGCCTGAAAGCAAGGAAACAAGAAACACCTGTCCCAGAAAGTTTAGTTATGCCTGAAGGGGGGGGGGGAAAAACTGCAAGAAATGAGCAGTTTCTTCAGCCTGAAGATAGAATAAGGACATAAATATTGCAAAATGTGACCATAGATGTATGTAATTTAAAGTAATACTTAATCAGTTCAAAGACATATATTGACAAAAGAATGGTAATTTTATTCCCAGAAAGACACTTTTAAAAAAAATTGCTTTAATTCCAGATTTTCAACTGATACTTGTACAGATGGAATCTCTGTTATTTGGCTTCACAGTGGTACCCCAGACACATCTGATGGGATGTACTCTCCTACTATGCCCCCTTGCACCAGGCTGCCAGTGGTGGGATCCCTTTCTCCTTGCTCCTACAGCTGCCACAATTCTCACCTCTAGGAAAACATGGCACTTGGCAGAGGGGAATCTCCATCTCCTATCTTGTGTTTCTGTTATGCAGCCTGGGTATCTGCCTGACTTTCTGACAGATTTTGTAAGATCCCTCCAGTGCCTGCAGGGAAACTGATTGGCTTGACTGCCTCATCTAGAGGGAATTCCCAGAAGAGAATTCACTTCAGGATGATCTGAACTCCTTTCAGTACTAGTAGCAGTTGTTAACAAATTACTCCATTGGATCCCATGTGTCTGGGTGCCTTATCAGGAGAAAGTGTGTTTACTGTGTGTTTCACATTGAAATCAATGGGGAAAAAATGTTGATAAAATGGTTGCTTGGCTCCCAGAACATGCTGTCCTTTGCCAAAAGGTGCTACTGTCACAGTAGGAGCAGCTGGAGAAAGAACTCCTGGCTCACAAGTGCATCTGTCTGCATCTGCCCTGGCTGAAATAAAGGTTGTGGAACAAATACTCAATAGTTCTTAGTGAAATTCTGCGCTTTCTGTTTATGGCAAGTTCTGTCATGGTTTTTCTGATTGTAACTGGTTTTATTTAAAACATTCTGAAATCTCATTTGAAGCATATTATTGCCACTAAAACTAAATCTATAAAGTTGCACCAGCCTACATGATAAAATCACTCACAAAGCTAATAGTTTCTCCTGAGCATTCAGCAGAAAATTTTCACTTTTTTCACCCTTACTTGTATGTAATGCACATATACAAGTATTTTACTTATACAGGAAGAACTTTAGTGTTAAAAATCCAGTTTCCAACATGAACAGAAGATCTGTAGCATGAACTACTGTCACCATTTTTAGTTTGTTTGCTATGGCAACGTGTTGAAGGTGTGTGCTGGACTGTTTGAGGAAGTTAAGGTGATTATGCAGTAATTTTCTAGAAGTAAAGTGCTCTTTGGACGGAATACTATTATTTTCGTATAAAATGGAAAGGTGAAACTAGCACAGCAATGTTTAAGCTTGATCATGTGCCTTTTAGACTTGTCATAAGGGTGATTTGAGTTTTGGCCATCTCAGTTTATGTGACATGAAGTAGGTTATGATCCAACACTGACAGGTACTTCTTGACTCTGCTATGGTTTAACTATGAGAAAATAACAAAGGGCTGACGTGCAATGGCAGCTCGTGCTTCAGGTGGCCTGTTCTGTTTTGTTCTTTTCCCACTCTTACTTTTCTCTCCCCTGTCCTTGCTTTACCTCCTTGCCCATCCTCCTCTTGGCTTCCCAGGCAGCCGTCTCAGCTCTTTGTTGCTGTGGACGCTGCAGGATCACCCTTGCTGCTCTTGGCACCCCTTCCAGCAGTGACTGTCCACGGGTGCTCACGGCTCGCCTGTCCCAGCTGCCAATCTCGTACCCTGGCGCACACAGTGCTTCTTAATACCTCTTAATGCACCTTCCTTCCCGTGATGTCCATACCACCTTTGCTCTGTGAAAGTCTCTCCCTGTGGCCATTCCCAGTAACCTGCACTTGCTGGAGGCTGCTCTGCACCACTTACGGCCATTCGGATCCTGCTGCCTCCTCCACCATTTCTGGATCCTCCCTAATGTATTCCTCCTCCAGTGACACCTCCAGCCTTGATGTTTCCAGCCCTGCCTCCCCAGCTGCCCTCTTCCTTTGCTTCTTTAAACCAGCTAGTTTCAACATTAATTTCCAGAGCAACCCTCTGCACCCACGCCGCTCTTCAGTCTGCTTGTCTGGTTACTCAGGACGGCTCCTGCTCATTCTCGCTGTGTGAGAGTCTCCTCTCACCCTTGGGCTTTGTTCCCACCGTGTCAATGCTTGGCTGCTGCCGCTGCTGCCATCCTGGTGCAAGGCCCTGCAGGTTTTGCACTGTGCACTGACCAGTTGCAGTCAAAATACACAGAAAGACTAAGGCTGGACTGGTAGGTCAAAAACCTGTTACATTTCCCCTCCTTTAGGCCAGATCTTCAGATATGTTCTGGTTCGGCAGGGAGTATATACGGGCTCTGTAAGAGACTGCCTGGTGCTGTGGGGGATGGGGATGCAAGTGGGGTGAAGGACTTCGTGAGAGGGTGGAGAGGGGCTTTGCTGTGCCTGTCCTCCACAAGCAGGCTCGACTGTCATCTCAGCGGCATGTCCTGTAGCTGCATTGGTAGCAGCTGGCCTTGGCTCAGGAAAGAGCAGGCCTCGGAGGTGAGGAGATGTATCTGTTCCTTGACTCCCACAGTCCACAAGGGTTTTGTGACCCCCCAGAGACCTACGGCCCCTTCTGAGTGCACAGCCAGGAGCCCTGCATGTGTGTTCATCTGCTGTACCTTCTCTCCTCTTCTCCCCCTGCCCTGCGCTCTGCCTTTGAATTGCAGGGCAGAACTGTCAAAACCACCTCTCCCAAAAATAATCTCTTGCTTCAGAGGCTGGAAAATGTGACAGCTCATTTTCATATGCAGAGCGATGCAGTGGGTGTCTGAAAGCAGCTGAGGCTGAGGGGGTGGCCAGGGAAAGGCAGCTCTGAAATGGCAGCTGGGGAACATGAGAGGAAGGACGGAAGGAAGGGAGCAAATGAAGAATGGGGAGGGGACGGAAGGAGGGCCAGAGGCAGCAGACAGCGAGTCCAGAGCATAAGAGGGTTGTACAGTGTGGGGCTGTTCTCTTTTTCGCGTCCTACTACTGCTCTCATTCAGTTATTGAATTAGAAAAGTATCTCTGCTGCTACTGACAGCAATTGCCAAGCTTTATATATCAGATAACTGGGGAGAGGGAGCATACAGTCAGCAACAAGGCAGCTTGTTGCTTTTTTGGTCTCCTTTTCCCTTCTTCTTCATGCCCCATTTTCCTCACATATCCTACCCTTAAGAAAAATCTGCTTCATCCTGGTTCTGCAATTGCTTATTGAAGTACCGAGTGAAAAACAGAACTTACTTGTCATTAAGATTTCAGTTTATGGGTTTTACTTTGCTTTACCAGTCTGATTGCCAGATGGAGCAAATCCTGTTTGCCTGGCAGTGCCATGTTCCTCCCCAGCCCTCTATGATACTCACCCTGGTTTCTGTGTACGTGCATTTTACAGAGTATTGCTCATGGCCCTTTGTCTCTGGAGCATTTGTGGCTGTGCCTGAGTCATTGCAGTTCCAGTCCTGCTGTGCCTGCTCAGTGGAAGGCTTCAGAGCCTGTCAGCAGTGTTGATGTTTGCACTGCTGCCACGGGAGACAGCCTCGTGGGGTCGGGGGAAACCTCAAACATCCCTAGTGAAGCCAAAGGGCAGGTGAGAGAAACTTCTTTTTTGCAAGTGAGCTGTTTCCAGTGAATCTGATCTTCTATGGCAGCACTGGAAGCAGCTAAAGGAGCACTGTATTCACAGGTATTTTCCATTCAGTTTCCCAGAGAAGCTGGGGATGTGGTTTTATGCCACCCAGGAGGAAATGGGTGTTTCTTTGGGGAGATGTTTAGGATTTTGACTGTTAAGCACTTGTTGGTTATTTATATATATTTACACTGTATCTTAAGTTTAAATTTCAAAAAAAAACCCCTACTTGTCCATCCTGTAGGTCATAGAATGGTTTGAATTGAAAGGGACCTTAAAGATCATCTTGTTCCAACTTCCCTGCCATGGGCAGGGACACCTTCCACTAGACCAGGTTGCTCCAAGCTCCATCCAGCTTGGCCTGGAACACTTCCAGGGACAGAGCACCTTATTTTTCTGATTGAAAAGCTAAATTGTCATGGGATTGGGACAATAAATTAGGGAAGAGAACTGGGAACACAGCTGGTAATTTACTGACCAGCTTTGTAACTGGTCTAGGGGCTGAGGCTAAGTCAGGTGAAACTCCAGTCTCCTGAATTTCACCGCACTCTTAAGAAACACAGCTCTGTTATCAGGGCTTATCTTGGCTTTGCAAAATTAAGAAGGTGTTTTAAGGTGTTCCTTTATCCTAAACTCTTTGATTTCTACCTACTAATAAGCTGGAGACATTTTCCACTTCTCATGACAGGACATCAGGGCGTATTTTTCACTTCTGACGAGTACATGTTTCGCATAAGACTGTGGGATAGATGGCTATTTTAGTCAGTGCAGAAAGAACCTTGGTAAGTAAATGATCGCTTCAATACATACTAAAAATTGTGAGAGGTTTTATATTCAGCTCTTTCCATGCAGGATTAGTTGTATGCCAACTAGAACTTTCCTTGGGTCCTGTGGCTGTGCTTCTTCTGAGGACACCGTACAGGACGGTAGATGCCAGCTACAGCCCTGCTTCCCATCTGTCTTTTTGGAAGGTCAACCAAAACAGGTGTCTGGTCAGCTCAAACCAGCCAAGTCACATACTCACAGCCTGTCTTGGCCTAAGAAATCCTGAGAATCCAGTGGCAATCAGGAATTAATATTGGAATGATTTGCTGATTCCTTTAGTGCTCCCTATTTCACTTCCCACGGTGTAACCATGTGTTTATTTTTGTTCAGTATCTTGTGTGGTCTTTCTTCACTTGTGCAACGCTGGTGGGTTTGTTGATACCTCCAGTAAAGCACAACATTGTTGTGTCTCGTGGAGTTTGTCATTTCACAACAACATGGATACCTTTGGAGAGCTGTGGAACAGTGTGGCAAAGTGACATTCCTTTTGTTGCATGCAGAGCTTGGAAAATATCAGAAAGGACAACAGAGAATGTTTTCTGCTTGAGAGGATAACATATAGGTCTATGCATTCCACCACTTGGAAAGGTATATTTAATATATTTAGGGTTTTCTCAGTGTCATGATTGATATAACTATTCAGTATAAAACTTAACTGATCAATTTGAATTTCTGCTATCAGATTCTTAGAAGCTGAACTGTCAGCCAATAAAATGAGAAGCAAATGGCCTGCAAGCATTGTAGAATGAGCTTCTGTGGCTAACAAAGCCACCTGTTCCAGCTATGATCAAGTAAATGTTTTTCCCAGTGGAAGTGTGAGAAACACATTTGTGTCCTTTTCCTGCCAAAACAGAATTTGCTTGTTACACTGTGACCTAAAGATGGCTGCATTTTTAAAATTCCTCTGATGGGCTAAATCCTGGAGGTATGAAGATGATGTGGTGGTGTTACTGGACACAGCGATATAATATAAAAGTCATCAGGGACACTTTGCCTTTCCTCCTAACACAGGTGACAACGTTTGCATACTAAAGGGCACTATACGTATTGTCCTGGTTTTGGCTGGTGGAGAGTTAATTTTCCTCCCAGTAGCTGGTACAGTGCTGTGTTATGGATTTAGCATGAGAATAACATTGATAACATGCTGATGTTTTAGTTGTTGCTAAGTAGTGCTTCCCCTAAGTCAAGGACTTTTCAGTTTCCCATGCTCTGCCAGGGAGGAGCTGCACAGAAGCCTGGAGGGAGCACAGCCAGGACAGCTGACCCAAACTGGCCACAGGGATAGTCCATACCACAGAATGTCATGCTCAGGTCCACACATAGTGTGGGACCTGAGCATGACATATGGAATAAGGGGTGGAGAAGGTGCTGGCATTGGCTGGAATGAAGTTAATTTTCTTTGTAGTAGCAGGTTTGGGCCTATGTTTGGGATTTGTCCTGAAAACAGTGTTGATAACGGAGGAATGTTTTCATTATCACTGAGCATCACTAACACAGAGTCAAAGACTGAGTCAAAGACTTTTCTCCTTCTCACCTCATCACACCAGTGAGGAGGATGGAGGAGCACCAGGAGCTGGGATAGCTGACCCTAGCTGACCAAAGGGATATCCCACAGCATATGGCATCATGCTCAGCTTATAAACCTGGGGGCAGAAGAAGGAAGGGGAGGATGTTTGGAGTGATGCTGTTTGTCTTCTCAAGTCGCCATTACATGTGATGGAGCCCTGCTTTCCTGAGGATGGCTGAACACCTGGCTGTGCATGAGGAGGGGTGGATGAATTCCAAATTCCTTGGTTTGCTTTCTTGTGTTCCTATCACACTGTCTTTATCTCATTTCCTGTGTTTTCTCACTTTTCTGATTCTCTTCCCATCCCACTGCCAGGAAATAAGCAAGTGGCTGTGCGGTGCTTAGTTGCTGGCAGGGTTTAAGCCATGACATGAATTTTGATAGAAATCATGGGATCTAAGGTTCTTCTTTCCTTTAAATCTATTTTTAATCGGTTTTGAACTATTGACTAGTTTCATCCCCATATGATAAATGAGATGGAGATGTTAATAGCTCCTGCAGTGTTAATTTATTAATGTTAATACTGAACCCACCTCATACCTCTTAATTTATATTCAAGCAAACAAACAATCTCTGGATAGGAAAATTAAAGTGAAAAAAGACAGGTAGCATGTCCTACATATGATACAGACTAAACTGCACCCAGTTTGGCTCCCTGCAGCCGATACACTCCTTCTGTATGTATCAGCAGGCCTTGAGCTCTCCCATGTCCTGCTGCTGTCTCTTGCCAAATTCCTGGCTCACGTACCTCACCCTTGCCATCATGGTACAAAACACATCACTGACAAGCTGTTAAGCCACCCACTTGCTATTAGTAATTGATTTCCTTATTTTTCTTAAGATTTCACAGGAACTAAGGGCAAGGGGCACACTTGTGAGACCTGTGGAGATGAAGGCCTTGTGTTTCATTTAAAGAGATATCACAAGAGCCACCGCTTTGCTGCTCACATAGTCTCTTAGCAGCAATATAAGGATTAAGCAATTCTACTTTAAATCTTTAAAACAAGAGCCTTTGTGAAAGCCAGCTTTGGTGTTCCTCAATGCAAGTATCTCCACTGCAAGCTCAGATTGGCCTACGGGTCTGCAAGGGGATAGATCTCTCTTATTCTCCAAATGCACAATGTGCAGGGATGGTGTTGGCTTTGTCAGAGACCACAGGGAGGGAACCCCTATCAGTAGCTGCCTCAGGGAACAGCTTGGTTACCTTTATCCTGTCAGTGGGGTTGCCCTCATGACCAGAAAAACTTGCCCAAAGATTTTCATCAGTCTTTGCAGATCCCAGGAGATTGTTCAGGTTATGCAATGTGCCCCACATACCAACCCCCTGCATGGGCAGCAGGCTGCCAGCATTCAGCTGCTCCCTGAATGCTCCTCTGTGTGTCTCACTTTGCTGTTGCAGCTCAGTTTTGGGCACATGCACTTCATTCCTGCAGCTCTCCATGGGATATACACACTTTGGTCTTAAACCTTGGAGAGTCTTGGAGACTTGGAGAGTCACCTCTGTCCCACAGGTCATCCTTGGCCCTACAGACATTCATTCTCTGGGAGCCACAGTATCCTGGTTTTGGCTGGTATAGAGTTAATTTTCTTCCCAGGAGCTGGTACAGTCCTGTGTTCTTGATTTAGGATAAGAATAATGTTGATAGCACACTGATGCTTTAGTTGTTGCTAGTAGGGCTTGCCAAAAATCAAGAAGTTTTCAGCTTTCTGTGCTCTGCCAGTGAGGAGCTGCACAAGAAGCAGTAGGGAGCACAGCCAGGACAGCTGACCTAAATTGGCCAAAGGGATATTCCATACCGTAGAATGTCATGTTTGATACATAAACTGTGGGGAGTTGTCTGGAAACTGCCAATAGCTGCCCAGGGATGGGATGGGCATTGGACAGGGGTGGTGAGCAGTTGCACTGTGCATCACTTGGCTTTCTTGGGTTTATTTATAGTTCTTTTTGTTCCCTCCCTTTTCATTATATTCATATATATTATACTTCATTATTTCATTTACTACTTTATTTCAATTATTAAACCATTGTTATCTTAACTAATGGGTTTTGCCTTTTTTTCTGATTCTCTTCCTCATCCCAGTGGGTGGGGGGAGCAGTGAGCATGTAGCTACATGGTCTTTAGCTGCCAGCTGAGGTTAAACCACATCACACAGTCAGAAGAAGAAGGACAGCGTGGGCCTTTTTTGAGGTGACATGCAAAGTGGCATCCTGACCTAATGGAAGCTTCTCTAGAAGAGGGCACTGTCTTGTCTGTAGTACACAGGATACATTTTTCCAATTGGATCTGTGGTGCAGACTGAGCCCATGCAGCTGGTTATGGTACCCACGACTCTGCAGGGCCTTTGAGTGATGGCACTAAAGGGCTGGCAGGCAGCCTTCTAAAGACCTCATCAATCTGAGCCTGCCTGTGACTGTTGTTGCCCTGGTCCAAAGTCTCCTCTCCACGAGGGAAGGAAGGGATGGTGGACAAGGTCATTGTCTGGAAGGGTGTAAATGTGTAGGCACACGTCTGTTGCGAAACAGCCACGGAAGGCTGTTGAGCATGGCAAATACACGGGCATGGGAAGCCAAGGAGGCCTGGGGAGGTGGGCCCTGCACTGACATGCTCCCCTTCATCTTTTCTGTAGGTGCAAATCATTTACTCCAAAGGATCCTTTTTGTGAGCAGCAGGGAATGAGCCAGTTTGCCCCATTTGACCCTGGGCCCAAGGTTGTTCTTGGGTTTCAACAGCAAAGTGCATATAAATGTACCCAGACTCACTATGGGTGGAGTTCATCTCAGATTAGGTGCTTATAACACAAGCATCTGGTTTTATAGCTCTTTTTATGGTCAGTGAAGTGCCAACGTGGAGTTCATCTCAGATTAGGTGCTTATAACACAAGCATCTGGTTTTATAGCTCTTTTTATGGTCAGTGAAGTGCCAACAAATATAAACCACCGTGTTCAAGCATGTTATGTTTTTCCCTCATGTGGAATGAATTGCATTCTGAGCTCTACTTACTCCATCTCCCTGATGATAATGGAAGCCTGGGCAGCAGCCACAGTGGGTGACTCTACAAAGCAGGTGGGGTGAGGTGGAGTGCCCACAAGGCCAACAAGAACCATCAGCTGGGCAGAGCAGAGTCTCGTGGAGCGACAGCAGGAGTGGGTTCAGGCTGTTTGCTGGCTGTTGGCATGCAGGTGGTTCACATGCATGCCTGCAACTCAAACACAGCACACACTACCCTTTGCTGCCAAAAGATCTGGGGAAAAACTGAGGGGAGAGAGGAGACACTGTGATGGGGACTCAAATTTAGGGAAGGTGAAAAGGCTGAGGGTCTTGCAAGGGCACAAAGGAAGTGGAGAAGAAGGTACGGTGTAGCTATTGAGATGGGGCACATAGAGGACAGTTTCAGACCTTGTAGTGAACCAGGCTCTCACAGAGCAGCTGCCTCAGGGAACAGCTTGGTTACCTTTATCCTGCACCAGAAGCCTCCATTTTCTCCCATTCCCCCTGGACATGGTACACAGCATGGCAGCTGACTGTCACTGTCTCTTGGAGGTTTTCTCTGCTGAGGGGCAGTGGCTCTGTTCCTCCAGGTTTTTAAGGAACGTGCTTGCCCATTATGAATCTCTTCTTTGGCCCCTGGCTCTGTGTCTTTGGGTGAAGCTGAAGGACTGATGTCAAAGGCTTTGTGATCTCTTTTGTTTTCAGCTTAGTTTTCACAAGTATATCTTGTATTGAAAAATAATTTTTAAAGTCGGGAGACAGCCTCTGTGTAACTAGCTCCATTCTCCCAGGAGAGAATTGATGTTCATTTCTCTCTACTTCCAGGAATGTTTGGTTTTCTGAAATGCTTGGTTGTTTTTTTTTTCCCCTTTCAACATTTTTCTAGTATCTTCCTGTTTCTGAGTTAACTTAAGGTGGGTTTTGCAGGTAAGCTCTATTTCTACACAAAGAGGATTGGCTGAAAATGGACTGATGTGTTCATTTCCATCATGAACTTTCAGGGAGCTTTTTCACAGGTGCTGTTGAAAAGTGACTGCTTTGCAGTAGTGGAAGGACAAAATGATTCTTGCAAAATACTGTTTCATCTCCCTTTGTTTAGGGACTGAAAATGCACATACTGGGCAGAAATAAAGAGGGTGTGATTCTGCAGCTGTTGATGTCAATGCAGTGAACTGTTTAGAGCAAAGACTAAAAGGGAATGGGAAAGAGATGTCTCCCGGAAGAAAGCTTGCATTTAATTGTTAGTTTGAAGAAGCTAAGAAGATTCTTTGGTTAGTTTAAAGATGCCTTAGTTAGTTTTGAGACGCTTTCAAGATGGTCCTGAAGACCATCTTCATTTATTTGATGGCACCAGATGTAAAAAACCCACTGATGTTGTAATGTCTGTGTGTGTGCATGTGTTTGTTTTGCAACTAGAACAGTTTTAACTATCAGAAAACTCTTGCATCCCACTCTGCGCGGTCAGGGTCATGCACTTACCAGGAATTGCCTCCAGAGCCCTCCCAAAAAAAGGACATTTCCAGCATCAATGTGGATGTGGGCGGAAGAGAAAGCAGCAAGTGAGGGTCAGGGGCTTCTTGTGCCTGCAGAAGGCTTTGTCAGACAAAGTGGGTCACATTCTCCACACTTTTGTTCTGCTTCTGTGTTCAGCCTTCAACTGCACAAAGCTGCATGCACCGGTGGTGGATGCCACTCTCAGGGGTCCTGCTCACAATCAGTGAACACTGGCTGGAACCAGTGCTGGAACATGAGTACAGAAAAAAAACAGGAGGGTGGAAGCCCTTTGGCTTCCTTTGTCCTCAGGAAGCTTTGACGTTAACCTCAAATCCAGGTCAGTCTCATGAGACAGTGAATGATCTAAGCTGTAATTTGTCTGGAACATGTAACATCCATAACAATTCTCCAGAAAGCTTTGTCTGCTGCTTGGGCTTCAGGTTCCCAAGACTTCTTGCTTCTGGTGAAGTCCTGGGGACTCCTAAAGCTGGTATGACACCTCCTTCTCTTCCACCCCAGTGTTTTGTGTCCTGTGTGAGCTGCATTGTCACATACTGTCAGCCTGTCACAGTTTGGGTCTGTTTCCTTAGGCTCAGTGAGTTAAAGGCTCAGATTTCATATAAGAGCAGCTGGAGGAGTTGCTGTCATAGAGAAATCAGCGCTGTATCATCCTGGTGAGCACATCTGTGGAAGGCAAAGCTGAGACACTAAAGTATATGTATGTGAAATAGAACCATGTTTGGAATGCACAGACTTTAATTCCTAAATTAAAGAAACACAGCACAGCAACCCATGCTGAAGGAAACGTTTTGGATTTGAGTTAGGCTGACACAGATGATACAGCAAAGACATGTTTTTTTAGGAGCAGACCTATGAGTGGCCCTGCATGCACAGACCCCTCTCCTCTCTTTGGGATGACTATTATTAGCACCGTGTCTGACCAGCCCAAATTCAAGTGGTGTGTGGGTCTGTTTGGTTACTGGAGAGCTATTTGGCAACTCTGGGTGGATGCCCTTAAATAATCCTGCTGGCACTGGGTATTGGAGACCTTAGAAACTTTTGGGTCAAATTTACTCTTGTTAAATAAACAATGGATATTGATTAGATCATATGACAGCCCAACAGAGCACTCTTTCAAATACCGCAGATCACCAGAGTTCATTTTTATGTATTTATATACACAGAATGCCTTGAAATGGTTGCTTTGGTGAAGGACATGCTAGGTCTTTTACTCATGCAACTCTATATACTTTTATATGCATGGACCTGTGCGCACAGATAGGAGGATTTTCAAGGCTGCTTAAAGGATTTGGATGCTCACTTTGTTTGTTTTAGTTGGAGACTTGAATCCCTTAGGCAGATTTGAAAATCTTAGCCATAATTCTTTGCTTATCTTAGTACATTGGGGTAAGACCTTTTCCATGTTAAAATAATTTCTAAGTGCTCTTTTCTTGCTGCCATAAAATAAAAATGTGATTAAGTGGAATTTTAAGAAGCACTTGTTTTTCTAGACATATTAGTTTATTTTACCCATTTGCTGCTTTGTTTACTGAGGAAGCTCTTAAATCACAGTCTGTTTATATTTTGTACTGAGTAGAGTAGCAAGGGTTTGTCTGGACTAAGCCTACACATCTATAAAGGCCTTTTATTATCATTATTTGTTCAGCTTAAATGTCCTGGGAAGGTTTTCTCGTCTTAAATCTCTCAGCAGCACAGTTACGTATCTGGCCTCAGACGTGTGTCAGGAGAACACCATGCGGCCCTGCCAAGTGCGGCACCCGCGCACGCCGGTGTTGGTTTGCAGCGGTGGGAAAAGAGCGAGGAGCGAAATGTGTGAGCAGAGCGGAGTAGGTGAAAGGCTGCGGGTGCTCTGTTGCCATGCGTGCCGAGCGGGAAGCTCTCGTGTTGCTCAGGCAGCTCTGTCCGGGCAGGAAGAGGGAAGCACAGCCCGTCTCGGTGCTGCTTCCCGACGCCGCTTGTTGCGCCGCTCTCCGTGTCTGGCAAGGTGCTGCTCGAAGCCCGGAGGAGCCGCAGGGTGTTCCATCCATCCCAGAGCCCTCCCAGCTGCTCTGCTGCAATTAAACCCCCTGCCCGCACCTCGGCGGAGGCCAGTGCAAGCAGTGGAAGCGGCGGTGGGCAGTGGACACCAGGCTCCTTGCACTGCTGGCGGCTCTACCCAGCGCGGCTCCGGACTGCACGGGCTGAGTGCTGCCTTTCTGAGCTGCCTGGATGATGGAGATGAGCTGATGCACTGCGAAGTGCTGGAGCAAGCCCAAGTGTGGGGAAAACCAGCCCATCCCCAGACCTCACTTGGATCTCGTTGCCAATCTTTTGGGTGGCACTCTGTTGGGTTTGACTTCTAGTTTAAGGCAACAGGTCCTGTTCCACTCCCACCGAGGAGAGGATTTCCTTGGGAGTAACATACTGAAAGAAATAGAACTTGAGACTGTGTTTATTCTCAGAGTGAGCAAGGGACTGGCTGTTCTTCGTGCACACACAAAAGATGCAACTCAATAGTTTTGGGCCGATTTTTAAGCATTACTTTGCCTTACCTGTACATGTAGAAGTGCCACGGACCTCAGATTTTGTTTTGCTTGCAAGTGCTGGAAATGCTGCAGGTGTTTTGTAAAACAAAATACTCACTTGTCCCCAGCAGTTTATCAAAGCTGCTTTCCCGCCATTTCCTCTCCAGCTCCAAGAACAAGAGCTGACAGGTAAGACTCCGAGCCCTGGAAGGACTGCATGTCCTGCAGCTGTCCCTGCGACCGAAAGAGCTGAGAACTCACATGGAGCACCAGCACCTTCTCCTGCACTCCCTTTTGTTTTTTAAATTGTAGCCTGGCACATGGCCCTGGTGACACTCAGGAGGGGAGCCTGTGGCTTTCCCCGATGTCTGTGGTCCCTGCCATGAGTGTCATCCCCTCTGCAGGGCTTGCTCTGTCAGGCTGAGGATGTGCACACTTGCACACTTGCACACTTGCAGACACACTCTGGTTTGACCCTGGTTGAACAGGAGTGGCCACAGAGCAGGCTGGAGGTGTCAGCCACTTCCCCAGGGCACTGCTCCCTCTGTGCCTGCAGCAAGAACAGCCCCATGTTCTGCCAGGGGCATGAGGAGTGTCCAGCAGCTCCTCTTTGCTCCGGGTGGGAGAATTCTCTGCTGTGGGCTGAAAGCACCTACAGCACATGCAGGGAGTGACAGCTCATGGCTGCATCCATCATCCTGTTGTGAAATCCCACAGTCACTGATTTTAAAACATCCAACAGAAGCTACAGTCATTTAATAGGCTGTCTCTGCTCATCCAGTCCTGCCGTTTGCAGACAGCACAGACACTCTGTTTGAATTACAGACTAGATCCCAAGCCAATCACTGTGTTTTCATCGGGAGCATTACAGTTCTGCTTCTTGCTTTTATCAGTTTGCTCAACTGGGCAAGGGAGCCTTGCTAATAAAAAATTAGCAATCTACTTGATGCTGAAACAATGCCTTCTGACTTGCTGTCAGGGCCTTCAGCTGGTTTGAGAGTAGCTTATTCCAGACCGTGATGCTTTATGTGTCATGGTGCATGTCCTCAGCTTCACCTTTCCACTGTGCACCTTATCTGAAACCCTGCTCCTGGGACTTGCAATCATACATTTGGAATTTAAAATGAAACAAATCACCTTAGATGTCATTTATGTGTGAAGCTGGGAACTGTACTGGGTAAAGAAACAGCTTTTGGTTTATTGCATATCATGGGGATATGCTGCAGAAGTGTCCCAAAGCCCAGCATGGTGTGTGTGTAAAACACGCACAGTGTGTAGACAGAAGCTTGCAAGACAACAAGTTTTAAGGTGAAGTTGCTGCAGTATGAGACAAACCCCAGAAGCTTGAAGGGACGTCAGTCTGAGTTTGGGGGATTGTTAGTAGTCACTGGAAAGGCAAAAGAAAGGCACAGATAGAAAGAAAACGTGGTCGTATGGAAGTAGGCAGGTGGAGCGAGCCCAGCTGCACTCTCTCCAAGCCCAGAGCAGCATGTTGGGCAAACGGGCTCAGACCATGGCACAGGGAGCCTGCATCAGCTCCTGGGAAACCCAGTGCTGCTGGGGGGCAGGGTGCTGTGATGAACTGCAGAGGGCTGTGGTGTGACAGGGTGTGACAGTGGCACCATATCCCCTCTCTTCTCTCCCTGCTAGCCATGTCACATCCAGAGTGGTCTCCTGCCCTGTCCTGGCAGGTGCACGGCTCTGGCTGGCGGGTGTGGAGGATGCCAGTACCTGGGCAGCCAGGCACATTGCTTGGCTGCTGCTGCAGTGCTGGCCCTGGCATGGCATGCAGGCTGTCTGTGTTCCTGCACCGGGAGCTTGTGGCCACAGTCCCATCCTGCATGCTTTGGTCCTCCGTGAGTGCATAGCAGGGCATTTGGCACATGAGACAGAGGTCTCTCCTCTGAAACTTCTCTAATTCCAGTGTTGTCAAGCTCCATCCAACATGACCAGTCTGCTGGTTTAATAGGTTTGATGTCAAAGAAACTCCCTGCTCTGAGCCAGAGGGGTTACCCCGTGGTTGCCAGTGACTGTTTGGGCCAGGAGCAGCTTCGTGTGCTGTGCAGAGCTGGTGCCTGGAGCCGCAGCCCTACGTGCCTGCAGCCAGGTCAGTGGCACCAGAAGGTCGTCCGGAGCACCGAGGTCTGGGGCCAGATCTATGTGTGAGCCGTGGGCTGCAAGGCCCCTGTGGACTTTATGAGCCTGCCATTTCATTGCCCGGTTGGAGGTGACCCCTCTTGCCTTGACTTGCCAACTTTGAGGTTTGAGATGGCTGAATCCCACAGAAATGCCCAAGCAGGTGGCTTCCTCCAAGGCCTTAGGCTCAGGGGACAGCAGCTGCACCCCAGCCATGCAGGCAGAGCAGGAGTGGTCCATGGAGTGGGTGTGGGTGGGTGTATGCCGTGGGTGCATGCCATGGGTGCAGTGGTGCTGGGGCTGTGGGCCACCTGCTGCCGCTGGAGAGGGGCTCCAGCCCTTCGGCAGCACCAGCAATGGGAGAGCCCCTGCTCCAGGGAGATTGCAAAATGGATTTGGCAGAAGCAGAGGCATAGCATGCTAAATGCACTAAGCTAAACCAGCTTTGCTTTGAGGATTGTTTCTTTTTTTTTCACAAGCCACCAAACAAACACTACTTTGGGGCCTGAGCAGAAGCTGGGAATCCCTCTTCTGTTTCTGCCTTTCCCCTGCCTGCGGCAACCCAGCTATTGCCCCTTGTCCAGCCCCTTGCAGGATCCCACATGGCCCCCACAGCCGCTGCAGCAGCACCGCGGAAAAATGAATTGTGGCTCCATGGGACTCGGCTCGATGGTCCCAAGGGATGAAGGGCTGGGACTGCCAGGGGAGCAGCGGCTGAGCCAGTGGCCCCAAGCGTGGCACGCTGGAGCCTGAGTGCCTCTCCCTGTGGGGCTGCCCATGCAGTAGAGACTTCCTAAAGCCATCTGGAGGGTGTTTTAAAAGCAAACATTGCAAAGCATTGCCTGGCCTTCCTCTAGCTAGCAGGGGGGAAAAAAGAATACCCTGGAAAGCTATTCTGGTCTCGCATACGTCTCAAGTGGAAAATTTCAGCTGAACTGATTTCGGCTGGCGGGGTTAAGGGAGGTGAGGCCCAGCTGCCGCTGGCTCTGCAGCACGGACGGACGGACGGACGGCTCCCCGTGCCTGCCACGCGGGCAGGGCTGGGTCTGGCAGCGGCTCTGATGGGGAGAAAGCAAACGTAAGGCCAGGGGAGCGCAAGGCTTGGGATGCAGCCTTCAAGAGGCGTGGCCGCTGCCGCCGCTGTCACACCTCCCCGCCTGGGAACGAACCGGCCCCAGCTCCCCAGGGGCTGAGGGCTGCCTTCCACCTCGTCCCCGTCTCCCGGCCGCAGTCACTCCTCTCGGCGCGGCCCATGGAGGGGGTGTAGCGGCAGGGACACTGGGTGCGGTGGCTGGCCGGGCCAATCCCTGTCCTGCAGGAATAAAACGGGGCATGTCTCCAGCCCTGCTGACCGCACAGGCCTTGTTTCAAGCCCGGCCTTGAAAGCGTGCCAGGGGAGCTCGCCTCGGGCTAGGGGCTGCGGCGTGGAGCCCGCGGGTGCGAACACCTCGGGGTCAAGGACAGCTGGACAAGGTGCCCGCTCCTCATCCTCCCCCTCAGTGCTGATATCCCAGGCCCATGCATTTTGGGACCTAGAGCGAGCTGGGATCTTGTTGTTCAGGTGTTTGTTGAAATTTAAACTTTTAATTGGAATGTTCATACGTGTATGGGAGACTGAGTCTCCTGGTCCCGTATCCTGGAGTGTCTCTCACCTTTCCCCTCTAGCCGGTACTAGCATGGGTAGGTCAGTCCCCATCCTCACACGGAACAGGAAGGTTCTGGATCCTCAGCTCCAAGACTGGGTTTTCCAGCCAGCCGTACCCACACCACCTGCTGGCACAGCTCCAGCCGTGCGGGCCAGCAGCGCTCAGCCAGGGCGGTGGTGCAGCTCAAACTGGAAAGGGAGTTTGTGATCCGGTGTCACAGGATCACCGGGTAATTCTGTGGGGAAGGTCTTAGGTTCAGCCGCTGGCTCTGGGCAGATTCAGCCATTAGGTCAGACCAGGCAGCCCAGGGCTTCGTCCCATCGGGGCTGGGAAAGCCTGCGGGAAAGGATCCCGGCAGCCTGTCTGGGCGGCCCCTGGCACTGCCTAAGGCATCCAGGCGGCTTCCCCCGTCTGCAGTTCCACGGGCATTTAAGGAGCGCGTTGTGCCGTGACGTGGCGGCTTCGGAGCGTGTCGCGGGCCGCTGTGACTGCCCGGCGGGCCCCGCCCGGCGCCACCGGGACACGGCCCCGGCCGGGACACGGCCCGGGCTGCAGCGGGGCAGCGCCTGTCCCTCCGCCCCCGCTGGGACACGGCCCCGGCCGGGACACGGCCCGGGCTGCAGCGGGGCAGGGCTTGTCCCTCCGCCCCCGCCGCGGCGGCTCCGGGCGGGCGCTGGAGCTCCCTGCTGGCCGCAGCTCCCGGGGACCGGCCCGCGCTGCCACAGCTCCCGCGGCCGCCTGAGAGAGAGAGAGGGGCTGGGGCGGCTTCGCCCCGCTGCCTCAAGGCCGCTGCTTCAGGTGCCGCTTCCGAACAGCGATACTCGCACCGGGGCTCGCGGGGTAGTGCGGGTGGTCCGAAGGGGAGCTACTGGGAGGAGGGTGTCAACCGTGGAGCCCTTCATTGCTGCCCAGAACATCCCTCGGCCATCGCTGGCTGCAGCAAGAGACTGACAAGTGACCTGTAGTGCACAGCTCCTCTCTGCTTCATCACCTTCACCACAGGGATTTCCATTGGGAACATTTAATAATCTTGTGACACAAATAGCTGAGTGGTTTGCTTAAGGGTATGAAGAAGGGTCACACTTCAGAGACTGGATAGTTGAGCAAAATATACAATCAGGATCTAAAAGTGAATTCTCGGGCCTGAAGTATTCTCTCCCCTATTTGGCTGATACAAAGGAGTTGCCCTGTATTGACATGGCACAGTAGGACAGGTATTGGCACATGATGTACAGGTGGCAGATTAGGGTCTGCACTACTGTCCCGATGCAAGCATTTCAAGAGAACATTAAAATAAAGTATTATATTCAACAGAACTTATGGGAAGTAGCCAGTTGAAGATGAGGGGGCCAGTCCCTACTGCCACATCCTGACTCAGGCCGACAAACACAATTAGCTTTGTCCTGCAAGCCAACAGGCTAATCTTGTTAATGCCCCTAATTCAGCTCAAAGACTGTGCAGTTACCAAAAGATGAAAATATAAAGTGAAAAAAGCTTGCAAATAAAGTGAGTAAAGCTTGTTCCTCCAAGCATAAGGACTGTAAGAGGAAAGGTCCCCACCCTTCCCACCTCTGTGGAAAGGACCAGCTCTTAGGGAAGAGCCCTGGAGCCCTGGGTTAAAGAAACCTTCACCTGCCTCCCCTTGGCAGCCCCTCTGCCAGTGTCGCAGACACCCCCACTCCTCTCAGCAGTGGATCCAACAGATCACGCTTTTCCCTAAACCTCAGGATGAGTACTTGATGTACCTGACACTGAGGTGGTAAAGCAGTAACTACCAGTAAACTGGTGTAGTGAATTACATGCTACTACTTACTTGAAATTTTAATAAAGGGATGAAATAAGAGCTCAGAGAACAAGCAGGCGGGCAGTCACTGCAGTACTTCCAGCAAAAGGAAGACTTAGGTAACATCTGACACCTTCAAGCAGTACATGTGGCAGTCACAGAAATTTTCTCCTTTATTTATGATCAGGCCAGTTAAACCATCTTCAGTACATACCCTGTTCCTTCTCCTCGCAGCAGCCAGCTGGCACTGCTAGCACCCACCAAGTCTGGCCTTCGGGCAGCCGCTGCCAGCCTTGCTGGCATCCAGGCTGCTGCTTAAGGCTCATTTGCTTTCCAGCTGTTGCCCAAGGCCTTGGCAAAGCCCTGAGAGCATTTCCCCTCATCTCCAAACAAGGTACAATCTTGGGTCAGCAGTTGCTTGGCTCTCAAGCATTAAAAGCTGTTTTCTCTCCGAAGTTTTTTTTTTTGGGGGGGTGTTTTTTTTTAATTGGGTCTTTTTTTTGTTTGGTTTGTTTTAGTTTGGGTTTAAGTGTTTTGGGTTTTTTAAATTTAAAAAAAAAAA
>VZRR01008449.1:0-29342 GCA_013398015.1 Oreocharis arfaki | reverse complement strand
TTTCTCTTTCCCTTTTCCTTCCCCTTTTCCCCTCCCTCCTGCCACGGGATCCCACATCATACCGCGCCTGTTCCGCAGGCTCCCATCCCTCCTGCATCCCACCTCTTCCCCGCTTCCCACCCAGTGCCTCCTGCCCTTTCCACCCTCTCCACAGCCACCGTCACCCCGGGCAGGGCCCAACCCCCCCGTTCCCCCCTTGTTGTTGCGTTGGGCTCGGAGCATTCCCGGGTGTAAATCCCTGCTCAGGGCCCATCCCGCGTTATTTATGCTCCCGCCGGGACCCCGCGCTCTTTTATCCTCCTCTTTAATCCGAACCAGAGAGGGCTTTGGCTTAACCCAGTCTGCAGCATTCCCACTCCATCCCCTGCCAGCCCTGCTCCTTGGAAATCCAGATAAGGGGAAGATTTATTCCGGTGAGGGGGGGGTTAAGGGAGAGACACTTTTGGGGGGTTCTTTGAAGATAAATTTAACTTGTTCTTATCTGCTGCACTCAACCGAGAGTTAACGCTGGGGGGGCTGCCGGGAGGGGGGGTGGTTTTAATCTTTGGCCTCTTCCATTTTGGGTTCATTCCAGGGACATCCATCACTGTGGCCAGGTAAAGAATTCTGGTCCCTGCCAGCACTGGGAGAACTGGGGATGCTGTGGATAACTCTGGGGTCCTGCCCCCACTGCAGCACTGACTCCTCATCTCTTTGGGGTGGGGGTGGCAAGGGGGGCTCCTGGCCCTGGGGGGCTCTAATCCCCCCCTCCCATCCATTGACAGCCCTGCCCCCACGCCTGGGCTAATGAGCACCGGGCTAATTAGTGCCCCGCATGCTCAGGGCCTGGCTCTTGGTGTCAGGGGTTATTAAGGCACTGCCAGCCGGGGTGCCACGCAGGGTGTGGGGGTGCCAGCGGTGGGAGGGGGGTTCACAGACCCTATCCAGGAGCTGTGCCCTTGCCTTGTCCCAATCCATGAGGATCCCTGTGCCGGATGTGTCTGTGCCTGGATCTGGGGGCAGAAGTGCCCCAATTCCTCCAGAGAAGCGTCATTTTTGGGGTGACCTGAGCAGCCGCAGGTGACATCCCTGGGGTACCTGTGCTTGTGTGTGGGGAGAGCACATAAACACTTTTTTATTGGGGTTTTCTTTCTTTCTCCACACTTTCTTGTGGTAGGAAGTTTTGGCTGGAATGCTGAAGGTTTTCCTTGTGTGAGCAAGGAGAGGATGAGGAAAAGTGGAGGAAATCTTTACCTCCTGCTTGGTCTCTACACAAAGGCAGCCATGGGTTTGCTGTTCCCTGATCCCACATCCCTTCCCTGGAGCCTGCCTGGCACCCAGGGCCTCCCAAGCCCCGGGGTGCCGGGGCCCCATCCCAGGAATGGTGACGGTTCCTGGAGAAGCCACGTGTCACTGCAAAGGCCACTTCCCGTGGCTCACTGGGATGGTTGTCCCTGACCTGTGACCTCGGGGTCAGCAGGTATTAACAGCAGGTATTTTCCCCCCATTCCTGGGGGGAAACGAGCCCCTGGCCTGCCCAGAAATTCGCTGCCTTTGTGGAGTCAGAGCATCCTGGGATGGGCGCTGCAGCTCCGGATCCCTCTGCTCCAGGCCCCTCTGGGCCAAGGGACAGCTCCTATCGCTGATTCCCATCACTAATTTATGTCCCAGGGCTTGGGCTGCCTTAATTCAGCAGAGAAGGGAGGGCAGGTCCTGGCAGCAGCCATATTTCTGCCAGAGGTTATCTGGGAATTCCGCCTGGCTCTGCCGGGGGTTATCTGGGAATCCTGCCCGGCTGTCGTGACCCTGCGAAGGGCTGAGCTGTGCCCTCCCCTGCCAGGGTCCCACTCATCACCCCAGAGCACTCCAGGATTGTCACCCCCCTCGACAGGGTCACTGGTTGTTGACCTGGCACAGAGGTGTGGGACAGCTTTGGGGCAGAGTATGTGGGGAAATAGGGAGGGAAAGAGTCCTGGATGCAGATCCTGGTGGTTCTGCTTCCCAGCTGGGATTTCCTACAGTGTCTCCCTTGCCTCTTTGGCACGAGGGCTATTTAAGGGTGCTCCAGCCAGCAGGAAATAGTTAAAAGCAGCCACATCTAAATAAAAAGGACAAATGGTGGAGAGAAGAGCTGAGGAAGAGCTGAAATCCATGGCTTTCCTCAGACTGCACCAGCAGCTCCAGAGGGTGAATCGGTTCTTATCCACGGAGCAATGATGTTTTCCACGTTCTTCNCAGCAGCTCCAGAGGGTGAATCGGAGCAATGATGTTTTCCATGTTCTTTGTGCTCTCTCCGTGCGCTGGGCTGGGTGGGAAGCGCACAGGAACCATTTCCTCTCCTTCCCACTCCCCCTGGAAGTTGGATGCTGGTGGAAAAGCTGCGATCCATCAGGCTGAGGACATTATTTGGGTTTCAATCAACTGGAAACGAGGGAGTACCTGCGGAACAGGAGTGGGGGGGGGGTTGCATGTGGCTGTTGAAAGGTCGGGGGCCCTGGGGTCTCTTGGCTTCTCCTGATAAATTAAGGCTGTGTTTTCTGATTCCATCCGGTGTTGAGTCCTCTCCACCTGGGAATGGGATGGGGGCACCTTGCTGGAGCTGGCCAGGCTCCCCCTGGGTGTGTGTTAAGGGAAAACAAAGCCGTCCCCCTGCTCCTGCTCCTTGTGCTGCCCTCATTAGGGCACAGTGTGTCCTCAGGGGCAGAATTCCCAGCAAGGCAGGAGAAGCTCCATGTCCCCACACCTGATGTGCTCAGCAGTGACCCCATTTTCCAAACCCATTTGCCTTTCCTGAGCCCCTGGATGAGGGATGTGGTGCCAGCGCGTCCCGAGGGGGCTGTGGGTCCTGTCCCTGCAGCGCTGAAGGACAGGATCCCCCTGGGAGCCCTTTTTCACTTGGCAGAATCCTGCAGGCATGGCCTGGATGAGCTGTGACCATCCCAGGGAGCACGAATGTCCCAGGCAGGACCTCGGGAGTGGATTTGGTGGTGGCAGTGCCGGGGCAAGGAGCAGGCAGGGAAGAGGTAGGGAACAGACAGGGAACAGGCTGGGAGCAGGCCGGGATGAGGCAGGGAACAGGCTGGGAGCAGGCCGGGATGAGGCAGGGAACAGGCTGGGAGCAGGCCGGGATGAGGCAGGGAACAGGCTGGGAGCAGGCCGGGATGAGGCAGGGAACAGGCTGGGAGCAGGCCGGGATGAGGCAGGGAACAGGCTGGGAGCAGGCCGGGATGAGGCAGGGAACAGGCAGGGAATAGGCAGGGATCAGACAGGGAATAGGCAGGGAATAGGAAGGGATCAGGCANAGGGAGCAGGCAGGGAATAGGCAAGGAACAGGCAGGAAGCAGGCAGGGAACAGGCAGGGAATAGGCAGGGAATAGGGAGGGATCAGGCAGGGAATAGGCAGGGAATATGGAGGGATCAGGCAGGGAACAGGCAGGGAATAGGCAGGGAACAGGCAGGGAACAGGCAGGGAACAGGCAGGGAATAGGCAGGGAACAGGCAGGGAATAGGCAGGGAACAGGCAGGGATGCTGAGAGCCACAACATTTTGGGAAAGCTGGAGTCCTTCCTTTGGGGAGGCATGGGAAGCTCAAGCCCGGCCAGAAAGCAGCAGGCACAGCCCTGGAACTTTTCCAGCCCAGAAGGGACACGAGCGGGAAGGGGAAAGGTGAGGCCGAAGGCAGGAGCCTGCGGAATGGGAGCTCCAAAGGTTTCTTTCAGCCCCAGGAGCCGAACTTGCCTGGAGGCAGGAGAAAGGACAGGAAATCGGGGAGGCTGAGGCAAGGGCAGGGAACAAAGTCCTCCAGCACTTCAGAGGGAGAAACTCTGCCAGGGAATTTGTGTCTCCATGAGAAACTCACAGGCAAGAACAGGGAAGTGGAGGTGAGAAGGACGCTGCAGAGGAGAGGGAGGATTCTCTGGGACAGATTCCTTCAGAGCCAACGTGACGGGAACGCCGGGGGCAAGGGGCTGCCACTGATGAGGAGAATCCCAAAATCCCCAGCTCTAAGGACCATCAGCCTCTCCAGGAGTGCGGGAGGGTGGAGCAGCTCCGCTGCCAGACCAAAGTGATCAGGCTGGGAAGTGGCCAAGGGAAAACGCGATTGTTAAAAGTGCTGATTCATCAACTTTGTCGGGAGCAGATCAGCTCTTTTTGCCTTTTCCACTGCAAAAAAAAAGAAGAGAGAAAACCTCCCCAAATTACTGAACATGTTTTTCTGTTTCGAAAACCCTGAAATTAAACTTAATGAAAGGAAAATGTATTAAAAATAAATGACTGTCGTGACTGAAACAAAAGCTCGGGAAAATCCGGGGGGAGCACATTTGAGTTGTCCTGAGATCCTCTTTGCAGATATTTCCCCTTCCCCCACGTCATTTTTTAGCCGCTCTTTTTGAGATGTGACATCCCCAATGCCCAGCGTTGCAGCTGGGGATGGATTTGGATGGAGAGGAGCCCATCCAAGAGGATGCTGAGGATGAGATGGGGTGGCAGCAATCCACAAAGGATCCCGGAATGTTGGGAGGGGTGGACGGAGCTGTGAGCCTGAATTTTACCTGCACCTCTCCACTCACTTCAAGCCAACATTGAACCCATTTTGTGTTCTGTTCTGCTCCCAGGATTCCCGGAGAGGGACTGCGAAGTCCTTGAGGCGTAAAGAGGTGCTAAAGTTATAACGAATAAGGTTTTAATTAAGCTTTCCGTCCCCCAAAAAAGACCTCGGTGAAAGATGGGAGCAAATTCCGCCGAGGGAATTTCAGCCCTACAAAGAGCGAGGCTGTGTGAGACCTGTAATGGCTCTACCAGAAGGGCTCTCCCTCGGACAGAAAGTGAGAAAAGATGCCTTAATTGCTAATCCAGAGGAATTCGGAGCCATAGGCACAATGTCCCCTCCCCGGTGCTGAGCGGATCCGTAGGGAATTCTTGGAACAATTAATCATGGGACGAAATTATTATAAACATAGAGAGGTGAACCCAAAGACTGGGTTCCTCTGGAAAATGGATTTCAGCAGAGGAGAGGAAGGGGTTGGAGCAGCTCCCAGCAGTGGCTGCTCTGGGTGAGCACGGTGGCCCCGAGGAAGGGCAGTGGTGGCATTTCCTGGCTGCTGTGGGGAAGAGCTGCTCCTAAGGGAAGATCCCTAATGGAATTCACCATCCCTGCGGCTGGAGCTGTGGGTTCAGGATTTGGGGAGCTGGTGGATGCCCTGTTGGCTGTGCAGGGTGACCAGAGGTCTGTGGGACATCCCTGACAGCAGCACAGGAGTCCCTCACTCCTCTGTGCTGTGCGAGGGAGGGCACATCCCTGCAGGACCTAGGCTGGGGGCAGAACCAGGGAAGGGATGTGCTGAGGAGATGAGGGCAGGGAGAGGAACAGGGAAACTCCAGTAGGAACCTGCTGGGAAATCCTGGAATCATTTTAGTTGGAAAGGATATCCAAGGCTGTCGAGTCCAACCCTTAACCCAGCAATGCCAAACCAACCTCTCTGGGGAGCTGAGGGTGCCTGGAGAGCTGGGGGGCAGAATGGGGACCCCCAAGTGCCGTGAGCCTGCAGCTGGGCAGTGGGCAGGGCTGGAAGGGCTGGCAGGAATGGCAGGGCTGGACAGGACGGCAGGAATGCCAGGACAGGCAGGACGGGCAAGGCTGGCAGGACAGGCAAGGCTGGCAGGGCACTGGGCAGCATCCTGCCTCCCCGACCCGCTCGCTCAGCAGCATCGGTGCAGCCCCAGGTCTTGTTTTCCCTTCTCTACAGCGCAGCCGGGGGCCTGGGGAAGCTCCCAGAGCCCTGGCCCGTGTCTGGAAGCACTTGCTCGGCCGGAGCCCGGAAGATGGGGAGGGACAGGCGATGAGCGGAGCCGTTTGTGCGCTGGGGACGCACGATTTGGCGTGGCCGCTCTTCCTGACAGGATCCGCCCGCGGGGGAGATCCCGGTGTCCCGGAGATTCCTACGGCTGCAAAGGCGACCAAAGGTCCCTCACACCTCGGGGCACTCGGTGGCGGGGTGGCCATGCCCTGGCCCCAGGCACCGGTGCAGTGCTGCTGTGGGACTGGGGTCATTTTGGCGCAGAGCTGGGGGGTGTTTCCACGACTGGATTTTGCTCCTGGGCTGGTGGAAGCAGCTGGGGAAGGTGCGGCTGCTCCCGTTCAGCCGCTCCCTGGGCTCCAGCGTCCTGGAAAAACCCTGTGGGGTGTCCCAGGAGAGGAGACCTGAGGGACGGAGGGGTGGGATGCCCTGCATTTACTGAGGGGTGGGATGTGCCGACACTGAGATGGCTTTGGGGGTGGGATGTCCCCACAGCGAGGTGGCTTTGGGAGGCTGGGATTTCCACGCGTTTCTCTGGATAAGGACGGTTGTGCCGAGCGCTGCCCTCGTGCACTGACCCGGGGAGGCTGCGAGCGGGGCTGGGAGGAGCAGCAAAGGTCTTGATCAAAGACGGGTCACTCCCGCCGACACCCCCGACCCCCCCAGAGCTCCCTTCCCACCGGCATCTGCCGGGTAATGGCTTTCAGGTGTCCCGCAGGGGATCGGTGGAGGGAGGTTCAAAGGGAGAGTTTCAAAGGGAGAGCGGGGGCTCCTCAGCGAGCCCAGGGGTGCGGCAGGGCCGGGGGGCTGCGAGGGGACAGGGAGAGAGGGGGGTGGGACACGAGTCCGGCCCCTCTCCTTGTGCCAGCCAGAGGCTGATGTTGAAACCTCCTTTTTGCCATGGATGAGCTTGGGTGGAGAAAAATTCAAACATGAACGTTTTGGAGGAGTTTTTATTCCCCCCCGTTTCACTCCAGAAACAATGTCCTGTTCCCTGCCCTCTCGATTTCGGCGAAAGACTCTGAAAACGCGATTTTCCCCATTTTTTTTTATGTGTGTGGGAAGTCTCAGCCGTTTTCTGGCCAGTCTCACTCCCCGTTTTCCCTCCTCCCGCTTTCCCTGAGTCACGGTGCCACCACCTTATCATGGCTGAGCGTGCTCCCCACGTCCCAGGGCTGTGACATCGGCCCGAGGTGGCAGAACCCACACCGAGAGCGAGAAAAAGGAGGCGGTGAAAGTCATTTTACCCCCAGGGCGTGAGCATGCTTCACCTCACCCCGGGATGCTGTGGAGAGGAAAAACGCAAGGAAACAGCCCAGGGAAGGGGGCGTCCAGAACTGCCGGGGGGTGATGGGGATAACCAGGATGGATTTGGGGTGCTGCTGATGGCGCTGGCCCCACGTGCCTGGCGGAGACTTTGGCATCCCGGGGCGATGGGGCTGCTTTGGCAACGAACACCTGCGGGGCTGGGCCAGGGAAAACAAAGGTGAGGTGTGGGATGGAGGGCGAGGGGCTTGCCGGGTCGGCCGGCTCCTTATCTCCCGCACTGTTTGCTCCAAGATTAACCCGAGCCTGCAAGCTTCGAAAGTCCAAGGAAAAGCAGCGCTGGGTTGGGATGATCGGGGGCCTCCCCCCCTTCCCCCGGCGGGATGGCCGCGCACTCCAGGAGGGCTGGGGTTTAAAGTCCAGGCGATTGCGGGGTGATTTACGACTCATTATTCTCTAGTGCAAGAGCTGGTTAATGAGCAATCAGGGGCTGGGCAGGCGCGGGGGAAGGGGAGGGGGATCGCGGGATATTCCCGAGGGGAAGGGGCTTCTCTCCCAGCTCACCCCGGGAGGGGAGCAGCGAACAGCTCTGGGAAGGCCGGGGAAGACCGTTCCCAACCCCCTCGGCTCAGGGATGGCGCAAAGAATTCCTGGATCTTTTCCATGTTTTACACACCCCCTGCCGCCACGTTCAGCTGTTTCCCCATTACCTTCCAATCATGCCACTTATCAGGAGCTCATTTATCTGATAATCTGGGACTTGGACCCATTCCATGTTTTTGTAGTACGTGATAACACTTCCCATCCTGCTGACTCCACCAATTTGTCTGGAGTGGTGCGGACTGGCGCAGGAAACACTCCTCTCCCAAACCTGGCCAGAACCAGCTGGATTATGGTAAAACCTGGAAGAGAGGGAGGCAGCCCTGCTTAGCTCCTTGCCCCCAACCAGCCGGCGATTCCTGCCCGGCGAGGGGATCCCACTGCCGGCGGGGTCCTGGAAGAGTTAGGATGGAACAAGAGGATTCCCTGCACCCCGTGCCCTCGGGGCTTTGCCTGCCCTTCCCCTCAGAGTGCGGCACAAACATGAGCAGATAAAAAACCCCATAAATGAACCCCAGGGCAGGGAGGGAGGGCAGCAGGAAGGTGAGCCAGACCGGCAATGCCTCTGGCGATGCCTTGGGAAGGCGCCGCAGGGAATGGCTGTGCCTGCACCCTCGGTGCCCGGAGCATCCCAAATCCCTGCTAAACCCAGGGCAGGAGCGGGGCAAGGCAGCCCCTGGCTGAACCCAGCCCTCCTGCAGGATCGTGGATCCTGCCTGACTGGAAGAGCTCCCTGAGCATTCCCAAATGTTCATTCCCGAAGCTTTGATTGCCGGCCGGAGCAGCCCCTCTGGCCAGCCTGTCCCAGCAGGGCAGGGCACAGCCGGTCTGTGGCTCCGGGGGCAGGGACCGCCATCAATCACAGCCCCGGGAGCGCTCCGCAGCCACGGCTCCGCGGGGCTCGGACGATGTGCTGCCCACGGGTCACCGCCTGCGGCCAAAGGGCACTGCCCGGGGGCTCCGGTTTTGCTCTGGGAAGTGGCTCTGGAATAACAGTCCCTGCTCGGCTCATCCCACCCGCAGGGAACGGGCGGCGCGTCCGGGTGTGCGGCCTGGGGGTGGGACAGCCCCGGATGTCCCAGCCCGGAACGGGGGCTGGACCAGCGGGCGGTCACTCGTGCCATGAGGGGTTGCCAGCACTCCGTGTCACCGGAGCCACGCACCAGCCAGGGAGAGCTCCCCGCCTGGGGTCTGCCTGCATGGGCTGCTCTGCTGGACGTGTGAGATGCTCTCCCGGCAGGAATGGTCCTCTGGCGGTATGGATGCTCTCCTGCCTGTGTGGAATGCTCTGCAGCTGGTGTGGGACGCTTTCCTGGCAGGAATGCTTCCCTGTACCTGTGGGACACTCTCCTGGAAGGAATTTTCCCCTGTCCATGTGGGATGTTCTCCCGGCAGGAATGCTCCCCTGTCTATGTGGGACGCTCTCCTGACCGGAATTTTCCCCTGTCCCTGTGAGATGTTCTCCCGGCATGAATTTTCCCCTGTCCATGTGGGACGCTCTCCTGGCAGGAATTTTCCCCTGTCCATGTGGGATGTTCTCCCGGCAGGAATGCTCCCCTGTCCCTCTGGGATGCTCTCCCGGCAGGAATTTTCTCTGTCCCTGTGGGATTCTCTCCTGCCTGCCAGGCAGGGTTCGTGGTGCACAAGCTGTTTCTGGAGAGGCCGAGCAAGTGCTCCCGCGTTGCCCTTGGATCCATGACTCCATTAAAGCAGTTTTCGGCTCAAAGGTAGCACAAAACCTTGCTTTACTCCGTGTCTCGGCTGCAGCGTCCCCAGCCCTGCAGCCGAGACCAAAGAGTCCGTCCCAGCCCCCGGGGTGACAGCGGTGACAGCAGAGCTGCCGCCACCACCCTCCTCTGCCGGCAGCAAGCGGCTGGAACGGGAGAGGCGGCCCCGGCAAAGCCCAAATCCCGCGATCCAGGAGGGTTGGAAGGGACAGCCGACTCCTCCCTCCAAATCCGTCCTGTTTTGTCTGCGCTGCAGCTGTGGAGAACGAGCAGAAAGTGGCGGAGCAGGGACGGAGGGTCCAAATCTAATTTAAGTCGGTGCATTAGGCCAGGGATTATTTGGCTCAGGGACTGCTGGCTGCGAACAGGATCCCGGGGAAGCTCTCGGCTTGGGATGTCGGGAAGAGCTACCATTCCCGGGGCCTGGGTCGGATATGCTGTAATTAATATCGGCCAGGAATTAGGAGGGATTTGGAGACAGAATGGCCTGAGATTAAGTCAAACAGCAACGTGATCTCAGCTTTGTCAGAAATCCCCTTCCTAAAGGGCCGGTGCTTCCTCTCAGCAGCGGGGCTGGGAGGCCACCAGGAGCTGTCCCCCCTATCCCTGGTCACCCAGGCAGCACTGGGGGACCGTGCATAGTCCTGGGATCGCCCCTCATCCCGCACCCACGGCCCGAGGCATCGCCCGCAGTGTCGGGAAGGGCTCGGAGTCCTCGCATGGTGCTTCAGAAGCTTCTCTTAGTGGCCCTTCATAAGTCCGCTCTGACGGGGGCAGAAGAATCCTCTCTTCCTCCCCAGGGATCAGATATCAGGGAATTAAGCAAGAAACAGGATCCAAATCCTCCAGTTCCTCTCTAAGCCGCCTCTTACACAGTTGGATGCCTCCAGGCCGGTCCCTCTGGTGACCCTGTCCCTCTGTCACCCCTCACCCGTGTCCCCGTGTCAGGTGACAGCTGGAACACGGGAGGGTGGCTCTGCTGTGGGATCAGAGAGCTGGTGTTGCTCTTGGGAACTTTGGGGCTATTTTACAATCCAGGGGGTTGCAGAAAACCCAGACTGTGGGTCCAAAGGCAGGAGAGGAGGAGGAGGAAGGTGGGCACTGGGGCCGCTTTACCCAGAGAAATCCCCATGTTTGACCCACCCACCCTTTTGGGATCACCGTGACCCCCTTGGCTGCAGAACGACCCCAGAGCAGGAGGAGAGGCCCTTTCTGTTTCCCGAGCCTTCGGTCCTGCAGGTGCTCCAGGGGCATCACACCCCGAATTCCTGCGAGGTGGAGCTGCTGGGCCGATTTCCAGGATTGGTTTCCACATCGTGCTCCTTGCACGTGCCCAGGTGCTCTCCCCAGAGCCCAGCAACCCCAACTCTCCCTGCCCTGGATTCTCCCAGTTCCTCCCTCTCCAGATGCTGCTGCCCAGCTTGGCCTGGGCTCTCCTTCCCTGTGCCAAAGTCAACAGGGCCACGGCCACGGCCCCGTGGTGACAGTCCCCAGCAGCCCACGGACAGGTAGGAAATAAATAACGTCAGGAGATAAACAGAGCAAACACGGCCTGGGCCGCTGCGTTTCAGACAATATTTGCAGAGCAGGTGTGTCCACCCCTCCCACCCCAGTCAGCCCGGGCAGGGTGTGGCTGGGTGTCCTGGGGGGGGTCCCCAAAGCTCTGCTGGGGGTGCAGCCCCTGCTTTCCCCAGCTCTTCCCCTCTGTGCCCATAAAGGGGCAGCCGGAGCACCCACGGGGCCGCTCGGGGGAGCGTTGGCCGCCCAGCACACCCCACCCCTCCTTTCCACGGATCACCCACACCAGCGTGGATGCCAGGAAAATTGGGGGCCCTCAGCACCTTGAGGATTCCCTGGGAGATCATGGAATGGCAGAATGGTTTGGGTTGGAAGGAGCCTTAAAGATGATCTTGTCCCAGACCCTGGCCATGGGCAGGGACACCTTCCACTATCCCAGCTTGCTCCAAGCCCCATCCAGCCCGGCCTTGGACACTTCCAGATGCTCCTTATGGAGCCCCCAGTGCAAGGTAATGCTTGGTTCAAAGGTTCTTCGAGTTCTTAGAACCAGGAACTGAGTTTCCAGACCATCCAAGAGGTTGAGGAGCATCTTTAGGGACCTCAGCTGACCCTGGTGACCCCACAGCCAGCAGCAGGAGCTGCAGGAGCAGCCGCTGTGTCCAGGAGATATCCTGGAGCAATCTGGGTTTATCCTGCCTTGCTCCCAGCTTTGCCTTTCCCTTCTCTGCTCACATCTGGCCACACCCTGAGCCTGCAGACCGTGTGTTCCCTGCTAACCGGCGCTGATGGGTGAGGGAAGGGCTGGAAGCCTGGGTCACATCCCGAATCCAGCTCTTGGTATGGCAGTGACAGATCCCTGGATCCAACTGGGAGCTTGGAGCAGGCTGTTCACTCTGGCACAGTCCCCAGGGATGTGCAGAGAGATCCCAGGAGAGCCCAGCCTGCCCCATGGTCCTGCTCGGGGCTGCTGAGGGACGGATCCTCTTTGCCAGGAGAAGTTTGGATGTGGCAGAGATCTTCTCCTGCTCCTTCCCAGCTCTGCCACCAGCACAGTTCCCACAGAGCTGGGAAGGAGCTGCCCCGACATCCACGGAGCCACTCTGCTCCACCACAGCCACTCCTGGGATGCTGCACCTCCACTCTCCATCAGGATGGCTCCAGGGATTTCCCTTCCTCCATCCCGACTTGGGCCACTTGGAGAGGTCGGTATTCCATGGGAACGCTGCAAAAATCAGAGCACTTGGGAAAACTCCAACAAAACAGGGCGGAATTCTTAAAGAAAGTAATTTGGGCAATTCCTTGAAGCATCATGAAGCGCGAAGGAAAAAGTCCTGCAAACCACAATGAAAATTTTTTTAAATCACCAGGAAAATTCCTGGAATTCCTCATCTGAGGAATTTCTAGAAAGCGGTGGAAGAGTCTGAGAAAAGTCAGAGATTTTCTGGATGGAAAAGTTTCTCGAAAGTATTTGGAGAATTTCATACCGATATCCTAGGCTGAGGAATTTCTTGAGAGCCCTTGTGGGAGTCTTGGAATTCATTGGGATGCTCCTAGACAGGTTGCCGATAAGGAAATGCCAGAAAACTTCCGACAGAGAGAAAACTCACGGGAAAAATGGAAAATTCTGGGGAAGTTTCTAGGTGGAGGAAAGCCAGGGAAGCCCTAGGACATTCCTTGAAGTTTTTCAGATTGGAGAAGTGTTACGAAGCCCTTGAACATTCCTGGAAATGTTCTGGACGCAAGTCGTAGGAAATTCCTAGGAAGCCTCGGCGTGGCGAGAAAGGCCGAAGGATTTAAGAGGAACACACCCTCCCCAACTCCACAGGACAAAACCCTGCAGGAACTGGTATGCTGTGGATCCTTGGAGAGCTCCAGGAATTTCCCAGGAGGTTCCAGGTGAAGGACTGGAACGCGGTGCCCACCCTGATCCTCTTCACTTCCCGGCCCGAGTCCAGCAGGATTTGCCTGGAGCTGGTCCTGTTTCTCTCACGGGTGCAGTGCTGGACCTGCAGATCTGATCTCAGGGTGCTGAGAAGTCTCCACTGGTGACAATTCCCACAGGTCCATGAAGCCGCTTGGTGGGAAAAGCACCAAACCCATTATCCAAGGATCGCGTTGCCGATTTTCCCATTCCAGACCCCTATAAATTTATTTGTCCCTTTATCCACTTTTACCTGGTCCATTTAAACTCTTTCCAGCAGGTGTTATCCCAGACCCTGGATCGATGTGGTGCTTTCCCCCACCACCTCCTCCGGCGTGGATCCGCCGGAGCTGAGCGGCAACAGATGAAGGAAAAAAAGGACATTTCCTCGTTTGTTCTCTTCCCTGGCTCTGAGAGATCTTAATATTCCACTTGCCTTTTCTGACTCTTGCTGATCATCGAAAGGAGGCCTTCAAAGGGGCTCGGCAGCGTCTCCGAGATCTCGTTAAATCCCGGTAATTGCTGATACGGAGCCGCCGCGCGTGTCCGGATGGGGGGAGAAGCTTTTCGTGTTCATTACTCTGCAATTATGAGCAGGGAAGTTCATCTGCCGTTTTATTGCTTTGTTCCATGCTACCATTCCATCCCCCTGCAACTCCTCAGTGCCAGCAGTAATTTGGAGCCGCTACGAAGTGCTCGGCTGTGCTCTTCCCTCTCCTGGATCGTTCTGGGCGGCACCAGAGGAGGTTTCTGACCAAAACTCCTGCGGGACCTTGTTGAAAGTCACCTCTCCTGCACAAACAGGCTGTTCCCCAAATCCTGCCATCCTTAACCAGGGATTAACATTCCCATTTATCCCCGGGCTGCTCTTGCCTCACCAGCTTCAGCTGAGTGACCTTGCAGAGACCTCTTAGAAACCCCAAATATTGCAACTTCTCTGCTCCAAGCCTCATCCAGGAGCTCAATTACTCTAATTAAGCTCATGTTACAGCATGGCCGGTGTGGACAGACCAGCCCTGGGACTGCCAGGGCTCAGTGCTCATCCCACTTTTCTCCTGGAGCACCTGAAGCTGGGGACCTGGCAGGTCTCTATCCCAGGCAGTGGATGAGCTGAGTGACCTGGAAATTCATGGACATCTTCAGCTGCTGGTGCAGGAGGGCTGATCCTCAGAATCACAGAAGCCCTCTGGGAGCACGAAGTCCAACCATGCCCCAGCACTGCCAAGGCCACCACTGACCATGTCCCCACATGCCACATCCACATGGCTTTTAAATCCCTCCAGGGATGAGGACTCCACCCCTGTGCCAGGGCTGGACAACCCTTTCCGTGAGAAATTTTCCCTAATATCCAAATAAACCTGCCCTGGCACAGCTTGAGGCCGTTCCCTCTCCTCCTGTCCCTGTTCCCTGGGAGCAGAGCCCGATCCCCCCCGGCTGCCCCCTCCTGTCAGGGAGTTGTGCAGAGCCACAAGGTCCCCCCTGAGCCTCCTTTTCTCCAGGCTGAGCCCCTTTCCCAGCTCCCTCAGCCGCTCCTGGGGCTCCAGCCCCTTCCCCGGCTCTGTTCCCTTCCGTGGACACTCTGCAGCTCCTCAATGCAGCAGCACAAGAACAGGAGAAGGTGGAGAGGGATTTGAGAAAAGCTCCTTGGGCTTGGCAAAAGCTCTCGAGGTGCTGCTGATGGTCCCGGCTCCTTCTCCCACACCCGCCGAGGTCAGACAGATGGGAGGAAGGGGGCGGCCAAAAGGCCTTTTTAGATCCAATTTTTCTCCCTTCTCGAGCGAGGAGTTCGATGGGAATTGGTCTAAAGTAAACAGAGGAGTCCTTGGGGCGGGGTCTGCAGGGCTGGCAGGATCCACTGGGGTTTTGGCGCTGCCCCGGACGGGGAGGACGAGGCGTGGGATAATCCCCGGCATCCATAGGATGTTAGTGTTCGGACTTCATCAATAAGGCTCTTCTCCTGCGGCTCCCCAAAATGTTTATGGAAGAGATACAGGAAGGGAGGAAGATCAAACCTGCTCTGGCGAGGCCTCGCTGGCTTTATCTGTGGTTTATGAGGTGGCCAGACCTTGGCGGCTCCGTTTTAACTTGTTTTGATCTGGCCGTGCTTTATGACGATTATTCTGAAATGTTTTGACAGGCACGAGCCTCGCCCGTCTGGGCTGCTCTGCCGGGAGCCCCGGGGCAGCGCTCCCACCGCCCGGCTTTTCCATAAAAACCCAAAAGTTCCGAGCGGGAGACGGTGCCCGTCCTGAGGATGCTGCACCCGTGTCCACCCGGGAACACTCGACTTGCTCGTGGCCCTTCCCCTCCGCTCGCAGCCTCCGTGGGGTTTGCTGGTAGTGCCTTTCCGAACTTTGGGAATGGTTTTCCAACAGATGTTTGGGCTCTCAGGCTGCATTTTTGGTTTTTTCCCCCCCGAAACTGTCTCTCCTTTGCACACATTTCGTACTTTTAGTTAAAGAATTCCCAGCTGCAAACCACATTTCTGGGAGGATCATTCCTTTGTGTTTCCAGTGAAAATGGGGACGTCTCAATAAATCATTCTTGGGTTCTTTTCATGTCTTTTTTAATGGACAATACTTGGGGCTGCTGGCTGGGTTTGAGGACAAGTCTGGAGGGGTGGTGGGGTGAGCTGTGCTGGGCTCCCGAGGCCGAGGGAGGCGTGGGAAGATGCCGGCGTTTCCCAGGGATCAGCAGGATCACATCAGAGGCAGCACCTTCCCCACCTCCTGTTTACAGTCCTTCCAACCAGGTCTTCATCCGCAACCCCCGGGAGCTGGAGCCAAATGGGAAATAATCATGGAATCACAGCTTGGTCTGGCTTGGAAGCCACCTCAAATTCCATTCTGTCCCACCCCCTGCCATGGGCAGGGACACCTTCCACTTCTCCCACCTTGCTCCAAGCCACATCCAACCTGGCCTGGGACACTTCCAGGGATCCACAGGCAGCCACAGCTTCTCTGGGCAGCCTTTAGGCCCTGGAAGGGGCTCCAAGGTCTCCCTGGAGCCTTCTCTTCTCCAGGTGAAGAACCCCAGCTCTCCCAGACTGGCTCCAGAGGGGCTCCAGCCCTTGGAGCAGCTCCGTGGCCTCCTCAGGACTTGCTCCAACATCTCCACATCCTCCTGCTGTTGGCCCCAGGGCTGGAGGCAGCTCTGCAGGTGGGGTCTCACCTGAACGGGGCAGAATTCCCACCTCCCTGCTTCCCACACTGGGGATCAGCCCAGGCCTCAGGGGGTTCTGGGGTCCCCGGGGCCGAGGAGGCTCCAGCAACGGGCTGATCCTGCCGGGTGTGCCCAGCCCTCTTGCTGGAAGCTCGGCATTGGCTCATCCCGATCCAGGACCAACTGGGAATCAGGGATGTGCTGCCTTCAGCGCGGTCTTTCCTGTTCTCACCCCGATGGACCAAACCTGCCCCTGTTTGCCATTTGCCTCTCGGGGCGGCGTGGGGGGAAATAGAACATGAGGGTAAAATTGCCTCCTGCTAATTTGTGCAGGTTCCCCTCCCCTCTTCTTCGGTGCCGCCGCCTGTTCCCCGTTGGGCCGTGCCCGCTGCCCACCCTCAGCAGTGCCCAGTCCCCTGAGTATCCCATGCTGGAGATTTGGGATGCCCTTTCTGGCCAATCCACCCCGGGATGCTGGGGCGGAGGCAGCGGGTGGTTCACTGCATCCCTGCATGATCCCAGCTGGAAGGAGGGCNCAGCTGGAAGTAGGACAGGCCCAGGTGGAAGGAGGATGGGCCCAGGTGGAAGGGCCCAGCCGGAAGGAGAATGGGACCAGGTGGAAGGAGGATGATCCCAGGGGGAAGGAGGATGGGACCAGGTGGAAGGGGAATGGGCCCAGGTGGAAGAAGGATGAGCCTAGGTGGAAGGAGGATGATCCCAGGTGGAAGGAGAATGGGCCCAGGGGGAAGGAGGATGAGCCCAGGCAGAAGGAGGACGGGCCCAGGCGGAAGAAGGATGGGACCAGGTGGAAGGAGGACGGGCAGGCAGCGAGCTGCGGCCACGTTTGCATCTCCGTGGGTGTTTTCTTCATTCAAATGCTGTGGGAAGAGGTTACCTCGCCTGCCTCCATGTTTGTTGCTCCTGAGCTGGAAGCAGGAGCCTTTTGTCAGGGAGAATGGGCAGGAGTTTTGGCTGGAAGGGGTTTCCGTGGGCTGCCGAGGGCGTGTGGGCACTGGCTGTGGCTGTGGCCTCTGCCCACGGAGGTACCAAGGCTTTGGCAGGGGGAGGACAGGGTGAGGGACTTTCAGACAGTGAGGGTTTGGTTTGTGCCACGCCGACGGCGAAGCTCCGTGTCCCTTTTAATGGCCAAAGCCCTCTCTGTGTCTGCCACCTGCATTTCTGAGCTCACCTCTCTGAGGACCCCTCCATCCCCCCCATCTCCTGCGGGTGGTTACTGCCAGGAATTATCCATCTGCCTCAGAACCGCTTTGATCCGTTGCTCCCGGAAAAGGAAAACACGCGTTTTCTCTCTTTATTTTATTTTAAGCATCGTTTATCAGTGTAGCAACACCTGCAGGTGAAGGGCCGTGAGGGCAGGGCCCCCAGACCATCCACCCTCTGAGGAAAAGGCTTGGGAGCACCTGCAAGGATGGGATGGCTCGGGGCGGGGGCGGCAGGGACCCCCTGTGCCCCCACGGTGGGAGGTTTCACACAGCCGGGCATCCATGGGGCTCCCGATGCTCTCCCGATGCTCTCTGTGCCTCCAGGCAGGGCTTATCGGGGCTGGGCATGCCTTGGAGGCAGCGCTGAAATGGATGCTGCTCACTGAGCTCCTTAATTGCTTTTAGTTGTAAACTTATTAAAGAACACGATTTAAATAACGTCAGGGGGAGGAAGGAAGGAACACCTCAACAAAAACAAGCTGTAGGAGGCAGCGGAGAAGCTTCCTCATGGAGTTACCACGAGGAGTCGCCAGCAAAGGCTTCCAGGTTTCCTATTTTTCCTCCAAATCTGCTTTGAATTTAAGCAAATCCCCGAAGATTGCCCATGAATAGTCATGCGGGAGCTGCCCGTGCCTGTGCTGCAGCCGCTATCCCAAAAAACCAGATTCCTGGCAAAAAGGAGATGAGAAAAAGCACCAGGTTTTCCTTGAATATTCCTTATTATTCGGGGAAGGCTTGTAGACACTTGCGCTGAGATCTGATAGGAAAAGGTTTGCCCAATTATGGAATGGAAACGGTGCCGGGGGTCGCAGCCAAGGCAGGGAGCGGCTCCCGAGGCTCCGCCGGCCCGGCCTGGGCACGACCCCCCTGCCAGGCAGGGAGAGAGCTGCCCCTGCCCTTCCTGGCACGGCCCCGCACGTGTGGGCGTCGAACTCCGAGCGGGAAAATCATCCCGAGCACCTGGGGGAAATCCAACAGCGAGAGGGAGCCAAAACACGGCGGGAAAAGTTCCCTTGATCGGCCCTTGGCGTGCGCAGGGGTCGGGGAATGGGAGATGAATCCCAGGCTCGCCCTGAGTGATGGAGGCAGATCACAGGGCTCATCCCAAGGAAACACCCCGGAAAGGGCATTAGGAAAGGACTCGTTGTGTCTCCGTGGAGCTAAATGGGATCGCGGCGGGAGGTGGGAAGAGGGTACTGAGGAGCCCAGCATGAACCGGTGGCTCTTGGCGTGTCCAGGGGCTCCCAGTGGGATGAAGGATTCGCCCAGGGCTTGGAATTTGCCCCAGATTGCCTCATCTTTTCTTGGGAGAAAAGACCCTTTCCCCCAACGAGGTCTCTAGAAGCTGCTCTGGGCTTGGATGTTGGGATTTCAAACGTCAAAGGAACAAAAAGCCGTGGGTCACGCGTTTCTCTCTGCTATATCTGATAATCCCATCAGCCACAGCCTTTCCCTGGAACTCAGGGTTCTTCTGTGGAAGTGCAAGAGGAAAATGTCTCAAAGAGGAGGAAAATGGCAAAAAAAAAGGGGAGGAGAATAGGATGGTAAATGGGAAAGAAATGCAAGAAGAATGGGATGGGAGGTGAGAAGGAATTGGGAGAATGGGATGCTGGCAGGGCAGGAGCTCCTGCACCTCTGGAACCGAATTCTCTGGGCTCGGGATCTCTTTCCTCTGTGCCGAGCCCAAAACTGCCTGGGCTGATCCCAGAAATGCTTTGGCCCGTGTCTGAAGCTGGGAAAAGCCAGGAGAGCAGGGCTGTCTCTTGGCTCTCAGGGCTGTCCCTTGACCCAAAGGGGGGTCCCTTGGATCACCAGGGTGTCCCTGGGCTCTCGCGGGTGTCCCTGTGGAGCTGGGAATGGGCGCCAGAGCCGGGAATAGCTGCGGGAGCAGGCGGAGAAGGGGCTCGGCCGCACGGGGCCGGTCCCTGCCGTAGCTGCAGCTCGTTAAAGTCTGGCTGGAGGCGAGAGAGATGCCTCGATAAAGATGTGAAGCGAAATAGAGGGTAAGTACAGTAATCTCCCAACTTCCCACCAGGGTGTGAGCGCCCAGGTTGTAAATAGGCTGGAATCAAAGACTCATAAACCATGCAAATTGCTCCGTGTGTGTTTGTCTGTCTCCTTCCCATGTCTTTGCCCCTCACCTCCTTCCTCTGAGTCTCTATCTCTCTATCTCTCCTCTTTCCATGAGCTCTGCTCTGCTCCCGACGAGCCTGTTCGGGCGAGGGAGGGAGGCTTTAAAAGGCATTTTTGTGGTTCTGGGCAGCAAGTCAAAATAAAAATCTGCTTTTTTTTCCCCTGCCACCCTGCCCCCCTCCCCGTTCCAGACTCAGGGACACGTCACCCCGAACCTACACAGCCACCAAAATAAACATTAATTAAGATATTTCCAGCGATCTTCACTGTCACAAATTACCAGCCCCACAAAAGCAGCGCAGCAACTGCTCGGGATGTTCAGTTTATCCCTTTTCGCGATTGCTGAGAGATAAAAGTGATTTCTCCGCTTTCCACTTCTGCCTTTCAGCCCATCCTGCTCCACACAGGGAGCCAGCGGGGCTGGAAAAGCAGCGGCACCACGGGGCTGCATCCCCAAAACCTGCGGTGGGGCATGGAGCGATGTCCGAGCGGGAATCACGGAGCCGTGACCCACCTGAGTGGGACCATCATAGAGCCTTGTGCTCGGGGGGAAACTGGGACCCCCTCCGGGATCCTGGGGGGGTGCAGGGGATGTGGGGATGCAGGGATTCAGGGATGCAGTGGTATTGGGATGTAGGGGTGCAGGACGGCAGGGAAAGTAGGGCTGTAGGGTGAGGGGATGCAGGGCAATACAGGATTCAGGGGGGCAGGGATGCAGGGGCACAGGGATGTAGGGCAATACAGGATTCAGGGGGTCAGGGATGCAGGGAGGCAGGGGTGCAGGGGCACAGGGATGCAGGGGCACAAGGATGCAGGGGCACAGGGATGACGGGAAGTACGAGTGTAGGATGCAGATGTGCAGGGTGTGGGGATGCAGGGGATTAGAGGGGGGACAGGATGCAGGGATGCGGGGATGCAGGGATGCAGGAGCACAGAAATGCAGGGATTCAGGGGCACACAGGTACAGGGGTGCAGTGGCACAGGGATGCAGGATTGCAGGGGTACAAGAGGGTTGGGGTGCGTGGGTGCAGGGCCGAGGATGCAGGGGTGCAGAAACGTGGGGATGCAGAGCCACACGGATTCAGGGGCACGGGGATACAGGAGTGCAGGGACCGCAGGAGCGCAGGGTACAGGGCACAGGGCTGCAGCAGTGAGGGGTCTGGGGTGCTGGATCTCCCCGTCCCGGCTCCCGCAGCCGCCCGGGAAGCAGCGTGGGCCGCCCGGAGCAGGCGGGCTGCCAGGAGCCGGAGCTGGCAGGGCAGGGTGGGGAAGCAGGAAAGGGAGCCCCGCTCCTCCTCCCCTCGGGGAGAGCTGTGGCTCTCGGCGGGAGGCTGGTGAGTACACACAGACTCTCTGGAGCCTCCCATGTAAATCCTGGCAGGACGCAGCCAGCTCTGAGCTCATTCACGTGAGATCACCGGCTCGTTCGGGCCACGCGGGTGGGGACGTGCCGGGAGCTCCGCGGGACCCTGCCCCGAGGGGCTGCCCGCCGCCTGGGAGCTGGGAGGAGAGCTCAGCCCATCCAATCCCTCTCTCTCCAGGTCCCTCTTACAGCAGCACCGTGCCCGTGTGGCCACACAGAGCATTCCCCAACCTCCTGCAGCCAGCTGAGCTGGCAGGAACCTGCTGCCATGCCAAGATACAGGCTCAGATCCTGGGGATGGCACGTGGGACACTGGGGACGGCAGGTGTGACATTGGGGATCTGCTCTGGCACTGGGGATGGAAGGCCTGGCACTGGGGATCAGGTGTGATCCTCGCTGGGGATCAGCTCTGGCGCTGGGGGTGGGAGATGGGACACTGGAGATGGCAGGAGTGACACTGGGAATGGCACGTGTGACCCTAAGGACGGCAGGTCTGGCACTGGGAATGGCAGGTTTGACCTTGGAGGTGGAAAGTCTGATCCTGGGGATGGAAAGTCTGACACTGGGAATGGCAGGTCTGACCCCAAGGATGGCAGGTCTGACCCTAAGGATGGCAGGTCTGGCGCTGGGAATGGTGAGTTTGACCCTGGGGATGCAGGTTGTGACACTAAGGATGGAAAATATGACACTGGAAGTGGAAGGTCTCATCCTAGGGATGGAAGGTCTGGCCTTGGGGATGGCAGGTGTGATGTTGAGGATCAGCTCTGGCACTGGGGTTGGAAGGTCTGGCCTTGGGATCAGGTGTGACCCTTGGGATGGGAGATGGGACACTGGAGATGGCAGGAGTGACACTGGGAATGGCACGTGTGACCCTAAGGACGGCAGGTCTGGCACTGGGAATGGCAGGTTTGACCTTGGAGATGGAAAGTCTGATCCTGGGGATGGAAGGTCCAACACTGGGAATGGCAGGTCTGACCCCAAGGATGGCAGGTCTGGAACTGGGAATGGCAGGTCTGACCCTAAGGATGGCAGGTCTGGCACTGGGGATGGTGAGTTTGACCCTGGGGATGCAGGTTGTGACACTAAGGATGGGAAATATGACACTGGAAGTGGAAGGTCTCATCCTAGGGATGGAAGGTCTGGCCTTGGGGATGGCAGGTGTGATGTTGAGGATCAGCTCTGGCACTGGGGTTGGAAGGTCTGGCCTTGGGATCAGGTGTGACCCTTGGGATGGGAGATGGGACACTGGGAATGGCAGGTTTGACCTTGGAGATGGAAAGTCTGATCCTGGGGATGGAAAGTCTGACACTGGGAATGGATTGATGGTCTGGAACTGGGGATGGTGAGTTTGACCCTGGGGATGGAAGTTGTGACACCGAGGATGGAAATTGTGACTCTGGAAGTGGAAGGTCTCATCCTAGGAATGGAAGATCCGGCCCTGGGAATGGCAGGTCTGACCCTGGGGACAGCAGATCTGATCCTGGGGACAGCAACACTTGGATTTTCCACCCCGGCCGAGCAGCGGAGGCCACGGCAGGCGGGGGAACAGCCCTGGGAGTGGCGATGCCTCGGGCCATCCCTCGGCAGCCGGGTGTCCCGGCACAGCCTCGGGCTCCCGGCACTTCCCCTGGGATCGGACACAGCCCCAGGTCACCTCCTGCTCCTCTGCCACCCTCCACCGCTTTTCCTTTGGTGTTCAAACCCTGCGGGAGCTCTGTCTGCACTTGCGACTTCCCCCGGCCACTGCTGCTCCAAAGAAAACAGATCCATGTGTTTGAAAATCTCGGCTTACACAGCATTCCTCCAGCTTCTGCTCCTTTTTGGGGCTTCTCCTTCTTTCTCCGGCTCGGTGACCTGAAAATGCACTTTGTGTTTTCCCCGGGAGAGGTGGATGAGGAGAGCTCCGACATAGCTGCATATTAAACCCCGCGGATTTTCCCGAGGTGCCGCTGCCGCGCTCCCGCTCCAACAACTTTTTAATCACTCGCCCCAGATAGACCCGATTAGGTTTATTTTTTTCCCCCCTTCTAACAAAATCATGGCGTTTTCTGCGCTCCTTTCTGGCTGTTCAGGCCCCTTTCATGTCTCCCTGCCTATGGAAGGACGGCCGGCCCCGCGCACCGGGATAGCGGCGGGAATTTCGGCAGGAATTCCACCGACAAGCTGCTTATCTTCCCTGCCAGGTCATTAACGAGCTGGTGGTGCCTTTTGCAGGTCATTAAGGGAGATGTGAAGGAATGACCTCGGCAGTGTCCCCTTGGATATTCCCGCCTCCTCCAGCAAGCTCCGCACAAATGGGAACACTGCTACCTTGCATATATGAAAATATATATAAATACATACAGTAATGTATATAAAGTATACATATGTAATATATAAACATAGAAAAATTCATGTATCACACGTAAATAGATAAAATCTATATAAATCCACATATAAATATATACTAATGCATACATACCTGCAATATTTATTTAAAAATTACANATATATATATATATATATGGTTCTTTCACCACCACTTTCCTCGTGGAGGAATCTCCCACTGTGCCATTCAGGGCTGCTCCTTCTCCAGCCGATTTGAGGCATTTTCCTGATATTTTCAACAATAATGGTCAAAGAGTTAAAGGCAGCTCCCCAGCACGTCTCACTCACCCCTCGCCTTCGTTCTTACAGGAGCGAGGTGGTTCACTTCTGGTGAGGTTTTTAGGATGCATCGCTTGGTTTTCTGGGAATCTCTGGATGCTCAGGACCCCTCTGTTGCCCCCACTCCGTGTTTAGGGTGGCACCAGCTGCCTGCCAGGGATTTTTCTTGTGGTTTTTGTTGTCCCTTCCCTGCCCCTTTGTCAGCCCTCAGCCCCACTCTGCTCTTTTCCAGGGCACAGCCAAAGCCGTGGATTTGCTGGAGGTGGGGAATGATGTCTCCTGCCCTGGAGAGCAGCGAGAAGACAGAGCCAGGAGGGAATTCAGCCTCTCTCACCCATTTGTGCGGCCTCATTCATTGAAGCCAACATTCCTCCCTTCCCAGAGGTCCGGAGGAAAGGGAGCAGCTCCAGTGAGGATGTTTAGGATTAAACCTCTACTCCAGTTCCATTAAAGCTCCTGATTAAAGTGCTGGACTCCAGACAATGCTTCCCTGACTTCCCAGTGCCGACAGCTGCTCCCCCAGCTCCCACTTTCCATCTCCAGCCCAACCTCTTTCCAGCCACCTTTGAATTTTCCCTTTTCTTTTAGGGTTTTATTCTTTTTCTTGCTTTTTTTTTTTTAAACCCCAAATCCATGAGTGGCCACTTCTGCAAGCGATAAAAATCTTATTCCCTGACTTTGGATTTTTTTTTTTTTCCCAGGCTTGCAACACCTTAATTATCGCGGCTCTGAAAACCGGTTAAAGATTTTAATACTTCCTTCCCCAGCCTATTATGCAGCGACTTCTCAGCCCCATAAAATGTTCCTCTGGAGCTCCATGGCCTCGTGCTGCTGCATTTCCCTGCTCTGTCCTTTTCCCGATGGATTAAACACCCCCGGCTCCCCCTTTCCCTCTCCCCTTGGGGCAGGTGGGAAGCGCCCTGGTTTCCAGGAGGAATATGGGGCTTTTTTAAAAATTGGAATCCTATGACACAGCCAGCAAAAAATGTTGCATCATTTTAATCAGGCAGCACATCTGCAGAAGGTGCAAGATTCCCGGAGCCTGAGCGCGGGAATGATGGGATAAATCACGGGAAAGGCGAATCCTTGACATCACCCTCATGGCTGGGTTTGATGCTCTGATTTCGCTGTTCCCTGGCACCCATCCTGCCTGGCTGGCTGTTATTCCATGGGCACACGGCTCTTTGGATGTCTCCGTGCATCCCATTCCCTTAAAAAGAAAAAAAAAAACCCTGTTTTTTTGGTTTTGATTTGTTTCATGGAGATTTGGGTTAATCACGAACGTTGGCCCCATCTGTGCAGGGCTCCTTGGAAAAGAACTTTCCGGGGAGAGGGGCTGCACCTCTGCCTGGGTGTTGGGGATACACGTGCCAGCCCAGTGGGATCTCATCGCTTTCATCCTAGAAAACACTTAGGGGGAATCTCTCCCTGGTCCCATGGTGCCTCTGGGATGAGAGGAGTTTATTCCCCACCGATGTTTTATTTAGGTGAGTTTTAAATAACTCCAGTGCTTTCCTGGGGGAACCATCCCCTGGATTTCTGCACTAAGCACTTTTTCCTGGTGTTCAGCTGAATTTTTCTTTTTCTTTTCCTTCTTTTTTTTTAAAATCTTTTTTTCTCTGTTTTATCCCATTTCTTTTCTTTTTTTTTTCTTTTTTTTCTGCTGGGAAATTTCTCAGGTAATTTAAATGTGAAGTGGCTGTGGAATACATTGGGCTGCAGCTCATCACTTGATGAGGGGCTGATTGGCCTCCGAGAGAGATTCTGCGAGTGGCCGGGGGAGGAGGGAGAGCCGGGAATTTTGGGAATGATGCCGGGTGTCACCAGTTCAGTCCCTTTAGAACCGAGCAGGTGGGGGAAAGTTGCCCGGATCATCCCCAAAAATATTTCAATGGGGTTTCAAGGGAAGAGAAGAAGGAGGAGAGGGAAGCCAAGAGTCCGGAATCCGTACGGTGCGGGAAGAGCACAGTGGGATGTGCAGGAAGGGGGAAGGGATAGGGCACGAGATAGCTCCTGGGCCCCAAAAAGATGAAGAATTTGGGAATTCAGCGATGCCCTTTCTTGTCCCTCCCCAGCTGTAGGTGAGGGCTCCGGGGATCATCGGGTCTTTGGGTGGCTCCTGGATTCCCCATGGAATGGGAGCATGGAGCAGCACCCCAGGATGGAGCTGTGTGGGAGCTGAGTCTCCCAAAACCTGTGACACCCACACAGGAATGTCCATGCCAGACCCAGGAATGCCGGGGCAGGAGCTGGGCAGGAAAAGGGAAGGGAGATGGAAATCCCAGTAACTCCTTGTAGAAGCACCAGGATCACCCACCATGCCTGGGATTTTGGACACGGATGGGAGGCTCTTGGCCCCTGGACCTGCTCAGAACCCCCTGGCTGAGCCCCTCAGGATATGGATCCCTTCCCGCTCCCGCCCGGAACCCAGCCCAGATCCCGGTGTCACCACTGCACCTGAGGTTGGGAACCATTTCCCATTTAATTTATTGGGTTTTTTTTTTCCCCAAACCATTCATGGAACTACCCTGGTCGGGCACCACCGATTCCTTCCCACGGCTGGGTGGGAAAAGCTAGTGCTCCGCTTCCCTGGGCAGGTGTTTCCTGCTGTGGGACAACACCGGGAGGGCTTGGAAGGGGTTTGCCCGTTATCCCAGAGTGATTCCCACCTCTCCAAGGTGTCCCGGTGTCCCGCTGCCCTGGATGGGACCTGTCCCCATTCCACAGGGCCTCTCCCACCTTGCCAGTGTTTGGTTTGGTGGCGCTGCCACATTCCAGAGTGGGCAGAGGCCACAATCCGGGTTTTTCCCGGTGTGCCAGGTGTGGCTGTGCCGCGGAACTCTCCATAAATCAGTGACCTTTGGAAGCTCGTGCCTGGCTCGCCCGCTCCTGCCCTCTTCCCAAGGATCCACAGCTCCCCTCGGCACCAATCTGGTCCCCATTGGGTCGAGGTGATGGCGTCTGATCCCAAAGTGTTCCCAAAGCAATCCTGAAGGGATCCTGTGCCCTCCTCACCAGGGGAAGTTGGGCACGGGGGAGCCGTGGGGACATCATCCTCCTTTCCAAAGGATTCCCGGCTCTGGATCCCCACCTGAGCCTGTGCCGGGAGAGAGGCATCGCCATGGCAACGGGGCCTGATGTCACCGGCAGGGATGGAGGGGCAGGAGAGTGGGAACGGGCAGGGAAAGGGCAGGGAATGGGCAGGAAGAGACAGGAGCAGGCAGGAAGAGCCAGGAATGGGCAGGGAGAGGGCAGGGAATGAGCAGGGAGATCCAGGAATGTGCAGGGAGAGGGCAGGGAATGGGCAGGGAACGGGCAGGAAGACCCAGGAATGGGCAGGGAGAGGGCAGGGAGAGACAGGAGCAGGCACGAAGAGCCAGGAATGGGCAGGGAATGGGCCAGGAGCTGGCAGGGAGAGGGGAGGAAATGGACAGGGAGAGCCAGGAACAGGCAGGGACAGTCAGGAGACGCAGGAACGGGCAAGGAATGGGCCAGGAACGGGCAGGGAGAGCCAGGAATGGGCAGGGAGTGGGCAGGGATTGAGCTGGGAGCGGGCAGGGATCCAAGCCCCCTCTCTCAGGACACCCAAATATATAAAAACTCCCATTTTTGGATGGTTTTTCTCCTCCTTCCTCAGGTATTTCCATCTCCTTTGGGTCCGGATGGCTCCAGAAGATCCCAAATCCCGCTGCTCCCTGTGCCCAGAGAGCCCCCACGCCCCATGTGCCACCCCCAACTCGGGATTTTCATGGAAAAGGCAGAAAAATCGCCTTTAAAACCTTGAATTTTTCATTAATGTTATTAATATGGAGCCAATTTGGCCCTGATTTTGTATTTTTTAATGATTTTCTCAATAGAAACTGAACCGACTCTGCCGTTTTCTTGGAATTTTCGAGCTTTAATTTGAGCTTTAATTTGAATTTTTTAAATAAAAACCGAAGGGACTCGGGGAGTTTTCGTTTATTTTTGTACTCGAAAGTGGCTTTTTTGTTTGTTTTTCAATTTTCTCAACACAAATGAGAGCCACGCCAAAATTTGCTGGTTTATTTTTGTAACAGAAAGGAACTGACTTGAGGGTTTTTTAAAAAAAAATTTCCTTAATAAAAAGTGAACAGGCTCGGGAGGGGGTTTTATTTTATTTTGTTTTTATTTGATTAATAGAAATTAAACCAACTCCAAAGGGGTTTATTATTGTTCCTGTAACAGAAAGTGAAGTGACTCCAAAGATTTTCTTAACAGGAAGAAAATTAATTCTGGATTTTGTCTCCCCCCCTCCCCGTGGCCCAACTAAAAAAACATTTAAAAAATTGCCAAAACCCCAAAAAGTCCAGATGATATTAAAAAAAATTGCAACAGAAATAAAAAAAAACCCCACTTTAAATAAAATTTTAAAGGAACCCCAAAACACCTCAAAAATAATAGAAACTTTAAAAAAGTTTTTTAAAAATTAAGGAAGAAAACCTCCAAATAATTCTGGAAATGAACAAAAAATTTTAAATAAAGTTTAAAAAAATTGGGAAGACTTAAAAAAACCCCAAGAAATCTCAGAAAATTTTAAAATTTTAAAAATAAACCCTAAAAAACATCCCTAACCTCCAAAACTAAAAAAAACCCCCAAACCTAAAAAAACCCCGAACTAAAACAAAAAATAAAATTAAAAAGTCAAGAAGATTTAAGAGGGTTTAAAAAACCAAAAAACGTCGAAAAAATAAAAAGAAAACTTCAAAGAATCAAAAAAAAAATAAAAACCAGCAAAAAAAATTTCCAAAATACTAAAAAAAGAAACCAACCAGAAAACTGAAAAAATACATAAAAAATAAGAAAATTCANAAAAAATTTCCAAAATACTAAAAAAAGAAACCAACCAGAAAACTGAAAAAATACATAAAAAATAGAAAATTTCAAAAGAATTTAAAAAAAAAAATCAAAAATCTGGGAAAAAAAATTTAAAACCCTGTAAAAAAACCCCCCCAAACCTTTAAAAAAAGTGGCAAAAGGAAAAATATTTTAAAAACACGTTTAAAAATCCAAAATATTAAAAAAGAAATCTTTAAACCAAGTCCAAAAAGTCGGAAAAGAATTTTAAAAACCCTCCAAAAAAGTAAAAAGAATTTAAAAATCTTTTAAAAACCTGAAAAAAGTAAAAAAGTTTAAAAAACCTGAAAAACCCCCAAAAAATCCCCAAAATGTAAAAAAATTTTAAAAACCCTCGAAAAAAAGTCCAAAAATATCGAAAGATCTTTTAAAAATCCCTCGAAAAAATTAAAATATTTAAAATTCTTTTTAAAACCCTCTAAAACGTCCAGGAAGTGGAAAATCTTTTTTAAAACGAGGTGAAATCTGAAAGTACGAACAAAATCTTTGAAAAACCCTTGGAAAAAAAAAATTAAAAATTCGAAAAACTTAAACAGATTTCTGTAAAATTAAAAAAAATTTAAATACCCTCCAATCTGCTGGAAAAAAAAGTCCCAAACCGGTCAAACCTCTTTAAACCCCTCCCAATCCAGGGATTTTATGGAATATTTCGGTTCCGCTCCGGCCCCGCCGCCGCTTCGGGCGTAGCCGGCCGCGTCCGCTGGGGGGCGCTGTAGGATCGCGGCTGAGGGGGAGGGCGAGGCCAAGCGCGGCGCGCAGCGGGGGGGGACGATGGGCTCGACGGAGATGGAGACGGGCCGGTGAGGCGCCCATACCGGCGCTCTGCCAGCTCGTCCCCGATGCTGTCGCCTCTTCCCCCTCCCCCCGGTAACCCGGTAGCAACAGCCGGTAACCGGGGGGGCATAAAAAAAAGCAAAAATCCTCCGCGCTCCCCTTAAGAACCCACAATGGGCGTGCCCTCCCGCAAGGCCCCCCCCGCTCCGCTCAGCCATTGGCCGTCGGTGCGGGCTGTCCTCGCCGCTGCCTGCGCGGAGGGGTAGAGCGTCTGCCGCGGCGGGCGGCGCCTCAGTCGGTGCGGGGCGGGCGGAGGCGGCGGGTCGGGAGCGGAGCGGGAGGAGGCGGCGGCGGAGC
>VZRR01008444.1:2211811-2300186 GCA_013398015.1 Oreocharis arfaki | reverse complement strand
GAGGCAAGGCTTCCTGACAGAATTGTAAAGGCAGTATCCTCATTTTGTGTGGAGGGGTATGGCTATTTGCAAAGCTGCAATGCCTCTTGGAGGGGGAGAGAGGGCTCCCACGAGATACTTTCTGTAAAACCTCCTTCTACTGGGTTGATTCCCACAGCCTGCGTGGATGGATCTACAAAGTGCTCTTAGAGAGCTGAAGCCTTCTGGAGATGCAGAGCCCTGCCTCCAGTGCCCTGCTCTGCACTGCTGAGTGGGGGCAGTGCCTGCAGAGCAAGGGGGATCAGGCAGCTCACCTCATCCCACAGAGCATCACCTCTGGGAATTGATCATGTCCCTGTACTTGGCACTGGTGAGGCCACGCCTCAAGTACTGCTTTCACTTCTGGCCCCTCCGTTCAGAAAGGACATTGAGGTGCTGGACCATGTCCAGAAAGACTCCTGAAAGATCTAGAAAACTTGTCTTATGATGAATGGCTGAGGCAGCTGTGTTTGTTTAGTGTTGAGAAGAGGAGGCTCAGGAGGACCTCATCACTCTACAACTGGCTGAAGGGAGGTTGCAGTGAAGTACAGACTGGTCTCTTCTACTCTGCCCACAGAGCACAAGACGAAACGACCTAAAGCTGAGACAGGGGAGACTCAGATTAGACATTAGAAAAAAAATTTTCGCTGCTAAGGTGGTCAAGCATTGGAATAGGTTGCCCAGGGATGTGGTGGAGTACCTCCACCATCCCTGGAGGTATTTAAGACACATCAGGATCTGGTGCTGGGTGACGTGGTTTAGTGGTTACAGTGGTAATGGTGGGTGGACTTGATGTTCTTAAAGGTCTCTTCCAGCCTTGATGATTCTATGTGTTGGCACAGCCGCCCAACACAGCTGAGGGAGCACTCCTGGAGCAGCTGTAGACACATATAAGAGGAGAGCTGGCAGTTGCAACACCAGGACCACAGCTGTTAGAGAAAGTGCCCCAAATAGCACCATGCAGGAGAGAGACCACCCCCTCTCTAAAGAGGCCTTCTAAATGTGGAAGCCAGTTTATGCCTATTCCCCAACACTTCAGCTGACTGTTCCTGCCTTTCCCACAGCTGGAGAAGGTGCTGTTAGGCCACCACTCAACAGGCTGCCAAGTCCTGAGCAGGAGCCCTTGTCAGGGAAGGCTGGACAGGGCACAGGCTGCTGCCATCTCCCAGCATTGAAAGTGCAGCTCACAGCTCTGTGGTAATTTTCCAGTCCACTGCCTTGAAAGGCCAAATCTCATTCACCAGGTAGGAGCCAACACCCACTCAGAGGCTCAAACACTCGGACTCAGGCTCTGAGGCACATCTTGACTCTATGAAGCAGAGTGACATGCTCAGTTCAGATGGTAAAACAATAGCCTGATTTTTTTATCATCTCTCTCACTTCTAGCTCCCTGGTGGTGAGCAAAGGTGCTCAGGCAGCAGGACCAGCTAATGACTGCAGAAGGGGTAGGCACAGAGGGACAGAGCCTGCTGGACACATCTCTAACCCTCAGGAAGACACAGTACTGAGACAGAGAAAGCGGCACTCCTCTCACAGTTCTGTACGAAGATCAAGTATGAAGAAGGCATCAAAGAAACCAATCAATCAATACGTGACAGCATTTATTAGTTGTTTTAACACATCAGCCAGTGGCAGATGCACCCTGAGAGAAGTTGACTCTGGGACCCTTCTGTCCCCAGCCCAAGAGACTGGCCATGCACAATGCCTGACACACTCTGCAGGACAGAGCTGGACCCTGCTCAGTTTCCAGGGTTTGAGGCAGTAGCTAGCCAAGTTAAATAGATTGTTTAATATTGTACAAGAGGTACATCACAGGTAACAGCCATTAAAGTTCATGGGATTCAGTTCCTTGCATCACAGAGAAGGGAGAGCCCAGACAGATCCCCTCCTTACACAGCCTTAAAAAACAACGGGAGTTTTCCATTTCAGTGCTGTTCCCACCAGTAATGTATTAGGGCTTCCCTGCAGAGTAGCAGCAGCTTTGGGCTCTGTTCTTCCCCAAAACTGGGGACCATGGAGAGGGCAGTGCTGCTTTGAGAGGAATTTCCCTACCTTTTTTCCAAGGAGAGTCTTGGAGCAAGAAGGATTCTATCAGTCTTCAGGAAGGAAGAGAGGCACAAGGCAAACCCAAGTGATGCAAAGAAGAAGGAAAAGCAGAACCACAACCCCAAGGTCTCCAGCCCTCAGCCTCTTCCCCTTTCTCCGGTTACTAGCCTGCCACAACCCGCACCTCACTCTGGCATGCTACCCACTGCAAGGCGGACACACCAAAGGCCAATGTGCAAGTTACTCTGAAGGCTGTTACCCACAGTGATCTCTTCCTAAACCCCATCACACCCATCCCCCATCAGGCACTTGGGCTCCAGACAGAAGCAAAAAGTTTCCCCTTTCCCTCTCCCTCTCTTCCCACTTCCATCCCAGTCTCTTCTTCCATCCCTTGGTTTTAATCCCCCTTTGATTTCTGGGTGCCACTCAGATAAGTTTTTATGAAGAAGTTGGAGAAGAGGGCCAATAAAGTGGTATAGAAGACGGCTGAAAAGAACAACACTGGCCAGCTGATTTGGCAGAGCTTATCATCCTTCCAGACGACCAGATAGATGCTTAATATCACAAATCCCATCATCTGCACCATCTGTGAAGCGGTGATTAGCATGGCAATGGAGGTGGGTACCCGGATGCCCATGGCTGTCACAGTGTAGTAGCAGTACGTCACACAGTGGATACTGAGGTTCAAGGCTGCGTTCCAGCCTAAACCAGCCATCATATCCTTATAGGCACACCAGCTTAAAATCACTGTGCATAAGTGGTGGTACCAGTGGACGAAGATGAGCTTCTTTTTCCGGAGAACAATGAACAGAGTGTCACCTGGGGTTGGGAGAGAGCTGTATCATTAGTCAGGTGAAAGCACAGCAGTTGCACAAGTTTTCAAGTGAGACAGACCAAGCAAGCTTCAATGCTGAAGCCATTATGTGGTTTGATCCCACCAAAACCTAGGTTCCCATTGAAATAATCTGTATTGAAAAAGATCATTTAGGCACCCTACCTGCTGGCATAGTTGTAGTATAAGAGGCCCTTGCCCCAGGCTTGCTTTCCCAGATCTACATGCACAGCACTTCAGACTGGCTCTTCTTTACTTCTTTGTATGAAAACTGGGTGGAAAGCCCAGCCCTCCCTGCCCGTCCGCTGGCCCCTCGCCACAGTCATTCCAGGGCAGAATTGCCTAGTCCAGGCACTGGCCTGGGGATCAAACTAGAACAGCAACATCAAGCTGCAACCCCATGGAGAGCAAGCATATCATGTGAGTTGAGCAATAGGGAGCAAGAAAATGAGTGACGCACGCAAGGATAAACAACCCTTTTCTCCAAATAACATTTGGACAGAGACCTGTAAAAGAAAATCTGCTTGTAAAAGCAAAGGAGTTATAAACACACAGGATAACAAGAAGTTTCAGACTCACCCAGTTCGACAAGTTTGCTCAGTGCAAATAGATAAATCCAAAGTTTGGAAACAGGGTGGACGAAGAAAGATTGACTACACAATGATCGCTTAAATCCCTTGGTAAGGAGGAGGAAAGACATTTGCTTCCAGACTCGACAGGCTGCAATGAAACTGCAAGAAAACCAGAGGAGAGCTGAACACTGTGCCCAAGGCCTCAACATAGCCTCTGATAGCTCTGCACCCATGGATATTCAGGTAACTCCATCTTAATGCTCAGGGCAGTCTCGGAGACATTTAAACAAATTTTTGCCTTCTTAGATTTCCTAAGAAGTTTTAGCCAGGATTTAAAACCTATTCCTGCAAGACAGAGCAGCATCAAAGAGTGCTCCCTCATTACACCTCCTGCTTCCACTGCTTGAAGAAGCACTTGAGCAAAAGCTGCTCCACCTGATGAGAAGTGGAGGACAATTGTCCTGATGTCCCACCATTTGACATGGGCCCACAGGACAGGCCCAGGGAGCATTTACAACCTCCTGTGGCAGGCAGCTTCTACAGCTTATGAGAAGAAATACCACTTTTTCTTTGTTATCAACCAATATGTTTCATTCACACAAGCTTGTCTCTGAACAGACCATGAACAGTTATCCCCTGACCTCCCCCCTCTACCACAACTTGTGATTTTACAGACTACTGCCATACCCTGCCCTAACAGAGGACAACCAGTGTCTCTTTGACCTTATCAAATCAAACTGGAGTTACAGAGGCAGTAGTTTAGTTTTTCTCTGCCCCACCAAACAGACAGAAAAAGTTGTGGAGATGAGGGCAATTTTCTAAAATTGGCACCTGCTTGTTTAAATACAGAGCATGGGCTGAAATATTTTCATGGCCACTGCAGGAAATCTTTACTGTAAGACTGCACAGTTTGAAAACACATTTTAGATAATCTTCTGTGCTTCTGTGAGTGTAGCAGAATTTTCCCCACCTCCTACACAACAGGATTAGAGAAATTGGGCTGGGGNGGGGGGGGGGGGGGGGGAAGAAAGAATTCTAAATTTTAAAGAGTAATAGACCTCAAATCAAATTTGCAATTGGTAGGCACCCTTTGAATGAGGGAAGATCTCTGCTCTTGCAGGCTTCACATTCAAATCTATCCACTCATGATTTTCAAGCACTCTCCCCAGCAATCCTTTTGCAACTCATTTGACTTGCTGGAGTATTTGTGGTGAGAAATAAATGACTTGTATAAGCAGGTCACTCCCCTAGTTGGAAGGGGCCTTCAAGAGGAAAAATTTAGTCTATTTCCCTAGTGACATAGTGGATAACAAGAACTTTCCATCAATCCAGTTCTGAGGGAAGGTCTACAGCTGTCTCCAGATTTAGTAGAGGCTCTTACCTGAACAAGGTCAGGCTGAAGGACCACAGGGTCAGTGGTACACGCAGGCTGAAGGGCCTCCGTTCCTTCATGAAATGCTGGATTCCAAAGACCAGGATCAAATAAATAAAAGAAATAATAAAAGACTTTTGCCTGCAAGCAGAGAAGAGGGAATAGTCAGGAAAAGACCCAAACTGACCTATTTATAGCCAGACTTCTGTAGCCCCAGGAAAGTACTCCCACCAAGAAACAAAAGATCTCCCATTCTCCTGTTAAGGTTGGGTTTGGTCAGAAGAAGCCTGCCCTGACAGTGAGCAAAGCTAGCAAGCAAGAACCCTGGGGACTGCACAAAAGAAAGAGAACTGTTACATCATGGAGATTTCCACAAGACCTTGATGGGATGAGCAGGTTCTGGTAGCCTGTGAGCAGGATCCAAAGCAAATACATCAATGCATTTTATCTCCTTACACAAGACTCTACAGGCAGAGGGTGCCGGTATAGGATGTCTAAAAAGGCCAGCTTCACGTAAGCTAGAGCCTCAAGTGCCTTGTGTTTCATCCCACACCTTTTCAATGCTTTAGTGCAGCATGGCACGGCTGAGTGCCCTATTTGCCAGTGCAAGGGCTGCAGTGGCCATCTGTGGCTGCTCTTTACCCTCTTGCCACATCACCACCTCCCTACAAGCTGCAGCACCACCCGGACCACTGTTTGCTCTGCTGCATGCACTGCTGCAGCCCTTCCTCCACAGCCTCAGGTATGCAACCAGAGACCCCCAACCTTCTCCTCCTCGGGACTGAAGATCCTCACAACTGTTCTGCTAAAAGCAGCAGAACCCTATAGGGCTACCCGGGGTCCGGGGTGCACCGGGTCAGCAACCTTCTCTCCCTCTCCTCTCACCAATTCTCCTCCATCCATTTCCTGGCTGCCAGGTGATTGAAGTTCTTCTCGAAGTCATACGCCCCCAGCGGCTGCAGCTCCGACGGGTCAATGCTCGCTTCCATATCCAGCATCCCCGGGAGCGACCCGAAACGAGCACCTCCCGCACGCTTCATCGGTGGATATAGCCCCGGGAATGCACTCCGCCCCAACACCACACCGCGGTGGGGGGCGGGACCGGGAGCCGACCGGTCCGACGGGGAGCCGGAGCCTCCCCCCTCCTTGTGCTAGGTAAGGAGCGGGGAGGCTCCAGTCACCCAGTCAGGCTGAGCGGGGGGTCCTCCCGTTCACTGGGCACCAGCCCCAACCAGCCCAGCTCGTCCCTCAGCAGATGGGCAGGGTAATTCCAACACTGTCAGCCAGCAGCCGACAAAAATTCCCTTACCCTGACTGCGGTTATCTGTTGTGCCTTCTTCACCACAGACTGAAGCATCTGGCCGCTGCTGGAGACTAGATGGGTTCTGGGTAATCTCCTACTTAAGTTCCTGCAGCTGAAAATGGCTCCAGCACAGTTAAAATCCCCTGAATACAGCGTATCTCGTTGCACCCTCTGATCACTCACCTTGGTGTCTCACCCAAGTGTCATGTCTTCACACAGGTGCAACAGCAGCACCCTACAAAGCTCACAGACTTGGGAGGGGTTTGCCTCATGCAGGTGTGCCTCACTGCATCTGCACACAAGTCATCTGCTTAACTGCTGCCTCTTCAAACATGTGAACATTTGCCTGGGTGAGACATTTCAGAGGATTGTAGAATGCTTTGGGTTGGAAGGGACCTTAAAGATCATCTAGTTCCAATCCCTCCATCGTTGAGAGGGACATCTTTCACCAGATCAAGTTGCTCAAATCTGCATCCAGCCATGCCTTGAACTCTTCTAGGGACTGGGCATCCACACTTTTCTCTGTATTTGACAATGCAGTAGTGTAAGAAAATCAGGAAAGAATTTGACATGTAGGAATTAAAATCCCTTGGTGATTTTCGCACCACCCCTGACTTACACTCCACATTTTGCAGAAACTTGCATGCTTCTGTGGAAAGTTCACCTTATGTGTCAGCAGCAGTGGTTTTGCCATACCTCACACAGGGAAAATACCCTGTACATAGCGTGAGCTCCCACTGTACCTTGCACAGCTCTCACCTTAGTGCCTCCAGCTCCAAGGAGCTCCTACCCCTTCCAGAGGACTGCAGGTCAGAGATCATGCAGTCTCCATTACTTGGTCACTTGTCTTTCATCTTTCATCACCTACTTTGGGCAGTAGCATCACCAGGCAGAATACTCAGGTACATGCTGAAGGAAACTTTTCATCTGTTGCAAGGGCTTCTGCACACCACAAGACCAGGTGCAACCACCAATAAACCCAAGGGTAAGAGCAGAGTGAAGAGGCAGCACAGTGACACAAACTTTTTGCACTAATGCATACAAGTTGACATTCAGTCTCATTATTCAGCAGCAAAGCCACGTTGGGAGCCTTATAAATTTATCCTTCTCCATGCTCTTGACAGCTGTTAGCTGTTTGAGGCACTACAAGTACAAAATACCTGCTTGTTTGACCTATGCTTTAGCAACTGTTAAACAAGGCCTCATTTATGTAAGACACTGTATGACAACAGAAAAAACCTTTAAATACCAGTTGGGAGATGCAAGGATGAGTTGGGTTAGCTGAGTAGAAAAGGTGCTGATATTGACATAATTTCCTATTCCTAATCTAGTTCTAGGTTCAGTAAAGTTTTCATTTTGAAACTGTTTCATGCCACATGAGCAAGAACAATGCCTCTCCTAGTGCAGATCTGTCCATCCATCTCTTAGGTGGTGGCATGTTCAGTTACAGGAGGAGCTCATGGCTGCAGCTGTTTGGTGTCACCTAAGCAGGGAGCTAGCAGCCCTCCCCAAGTGTCTCCTTGGCAGATGGGAACAAGAATAACACATGTAAAGAACAGAAGCAGACAGCAGGGATGAGGCTCTCAGCATCCTCCGAGATCCCTGTCTTGCTTAATAAGGCAGGCTTTGTCACAGACTGAAAGCTCACCTGCGCAATCCAGATGCAGTTGTGACATTCTGGTTATCCTCTTTTCTCCCCAGTGTCAAATAGCTCTGTTTGCACTCCTGGATCTGGGTGGATTAGCATGCAGAGCTGCCAAGTCCAGTGCCTGGTCACTGGCACTGCTCAGAACCACTGCTGGACTCAGAGTGCTTTAGAAGCTGACATGCAATATGGACATCAGAGTGACTTGTAAATAAAGAGATGAGCTTATTTTCACACATCACAGTGAACTGCACAGAGCTCAGCTTCTGCAGATGAGGAAGTGGAGCCCCAGCAACACTTCACACACAGCAGGAACATCAGGGTGCAGCCCTGAATCAGTGGGAGGGGAGCACTTCATTCTTCTGTCCTCCAACTGAGTGGGAAGGAGACAGAGACCCTATGGAACGGAAGCCTCCATGCCTTTCTTTTGAGCCCATAATGGCTAGGTAGGACCTCAAAGAGAAATGACAATTTCGTGAGGACCATGAAATAAGGGTGTGGATCCTTACAGAGAGCTGGGTCCCATTAGACTTCTATAGCATCCCAGAAATAACTCTTCCTTGAGGTAGCCCTAAATAGATTAAATCCTCACCTAAAGCTTAAAATACTATTTTCAACAACAGTTTCAGTTTTCTGGTAAAGATTCACTTTTTCACCAATACACATGGAGAAAGAACTAGTTTGTGATATGGTGACTGAGCATCACCTACACTCTTATTTGCCCTGTGGTCAAGAGTACAAGAAAATTGAGTTTTGCACAAATATCACATTTTGTATCCCAAGTCTTAAAGTAAATTTCCTGTAACGGGACGATAAACAACAAATAGACTACTTTGGTGGTAGATAGCACGTTTGCCTTCTTTCAAGGCTTGAGAGAATATAGATGTTTGTGAAAGACTCCAGGCACCATTTGGAATGAGTAACAACCTGCCAAATCCTGGTACTGTACAAAGTGCAGGAAGTGGTTTCTAGAAAGAGTACGTAATCTCTTTTCTGAGAATACTACAAATTAACAAAAGCAAAACTTTAGGAAAGTTAAAGGACAACAAGTGTTTACAGCTCCCTAGCCTCACAGATCAATCGCTTCCATAGCAAGCGACACAAAAAAGACCGCACAGAGAAGTCCATAGGACTTAAACATAGTGGGTACAAGGCAGGAGTCAAGAGAGCAGCTACAAGAACTAGAACAGGGAAAAACATTATAACTGTGGGCCAGAGGCAGTGTGGTCACCAAAGTCTTCAATTGCTTGTTGGCTAGCTGTACTGCCTGTCACTGTACTGCCACCAACTACCTGCCTGATCCATGCAGGTGGGGACACGGAAACAAGGAGGCAAAGTTGTTGACTTAAAAAAAAAAATAGTTCCAGGTATAATATGCCAGTTCAGGTCGGCCTTAAGTATGAGATCCCTGACAGCCTGCAGAACAAGAGTACACACAAGAGCCAGCCTCACCTGAGCTGGGCCTTGCTGGTCTGAGCTACGCTGCCATTCCCACCAGCGCAGAGGACAGACAGTTTTTTGCCCAGGAGGCAAGGCTATTGCACATAACCAACTCCAAATCAGCTTGTTGTGCTCCCTGTGATTGTTACTTGTGATTTACACATCAGAGCAGTGAAAGCCGTTGAGGGATCTCCTTGCACAAGCACTGCAAGCTTTCATCAAAGCTCAGAATAATGACGTGGTTCCACATGTCCCTCTTGACTGCAGAGAATACGACCTCATATAAAGGCCCTCCCAGAGCAGCTTCTTCACCACACTGACCACACTACGAAAGCAAAGAACAATCTTTGTTTTCTTGATCAAAATATATTTTAACCCCTTTGACACCAACAGAGGTGGTATAGCAGGTAAGGCATGATTTTATATGTATCACAGTTTGTTTTAAGTAGGTTTAATAGGTGAGGAGAAATGGTAAGGATAAGGAGACAAGCCTTCTCTCCTGATTGATACCCTAACTTCGGAAAGCAGCCTAGTTTTAACACATATTGCAGCAAAGAGCTTGACAGAAGGTGCTGGAGGAGTTGCCCTGAGCTATTAGGCTTACACTCAACTAAGACAAAACTTACGCTCATGTAAGTGGTGAAACAGTGGAACAAATTTCCCAGAGAGATGGTAGATGTCCTATGTCTCAAAACATTCAAGGTTGAAGGGGGGTCTCAGCATCCTGATTTAGTTAAAGATGTACCTGCTCATTTCAGGAGGGTTGGGACTGGATGATGTTTGAGTCCCTTCCAACCCAAACCATCCTATGATAACCCCTAGATGCAAAAGCTGATGTAAAATGAGATATTATTTACATTTTCTGGCACTTTGTATGTGGGCAGCTCTGAAGAGCTTTTTTTTAGAAAGGGCAACAGCAAGTAATGCGACACAGTAAATAGCATAGCTATTTGAAAACCAAAGCCTCAAGCACAGGAGCACATACATTTTTGCATAGATAGAGGCTTCGTAACAGCCAGTCTGCAGAAGATTATTAAAAGCCGGCTTGGGTAAAACCCAGGCAGTGGGCATCACTTGCTCCAAGGAGAGGGAAGAGCTGCAGTGCAAGGGTCAGAGGCAAAGAGTTTCAGTCAGGAGGTAGGTAGGAGACACTGACTCAGGGAGGACTAAGACCTGTGCAGATTTACCAATCTGTCTTCTTTGCCTTGCTTTGTCAAGTTTAGCTATAACCCTTTCTCCCAGCCACCATGGCACAGGTGCATTTCTTTGGAGATGTAAGAGAATACAGGAATAAACCCCAGCAATCAGAGCTGCACAAAAAGCTGTGGGAGACCCCATCCCAGCACAGTGCTGGGTAAATGTGAGCACACCTGGACGTGAGGCTCGATGCCTCAGGTCTGCTAGCACAGGGCACCCTCTGGCACCAGCCACCACAGCCTGTGACACCAAGGTCTCCACCAAGGGGCTCCAGATCTTTGGCCATTAGAGGGGAGCAAAGACTGCAAAAGTGCAGGGAGGCATCACGTGCTGAACAGAGACCCAAAAGCAAGAGCAGGCAGGAGGTTTGCTGTGCTTCTTCCTGACTCTCTGGAGGTGTTAGTTGTCCTCCCCTGGAGAAACATGCCCGCAGGCCGAGGGGAAAGAGAGGATCCCCTGCTCTATGCAAGCAGTCCATCTGTCTTCCTTCTGCTTCCCCAGCCTCAGATGAGCTTCATTGCCTTGCAAGAGTCACTCAAGCAGGCTGGTACAAACAGCTTAGGGTTTAACATCTGCGCAGTATCAGAGGAAACAATTCTTCCTTGCAGCTCCCTGCATGATGTTTGACTAGAGGTCATTAAGAGACGCAGCTCAGCAATAGCATCTCTTCTTTCTAGCCTGGCAAGGTACAGCCATAATCAGCAGCCCTTGTACCTGTATCAGACCCTCACTGTACAGTGTTTGGGCATGGTCCTTCTCAAGGATGTGTGTGATGATCAAGAAATTTGGGCATTTGAGAACAATTTTGCATCGAGCAAGGCAAAGTATTGTCTGTTCAGGCATATAAATATACTTTTAAAGATGGCTTCTGGGGAACACACTGGATGTGTCTGCCTTCCCTCTGCCATGCAAGAGAGTGTTCTCCAAGCATGAAAAAACCCCAAAGCATATGCACTGAATGGGAATATGAGACCTCTTGGAAGGGACCACTTGGAGTCCTTACTAGTGGTCCAAGTTATTTCTTACTCTCTGACCTAGTTGCTGTAACCACTTTGAAAGATCTTTGAAGAGAAAATAACAAAGGGGCTATCTAATATTCTAAGGGTTAAACAAAATGGTGGTTACATCAGGAGCTATTAACCCAAAGATGTCATCATCTGCAATGACCCTTCACGAGAATGCTATCAACTCTAAGCTAAGGGTTACAAATCACATGTGAAACATCCATGATGCAAATCACCTCTAAGGAGCTCTTTTGTCGATACCCTATCATTTACAAACACTTTTGTTCTCTAAAGGTAGAGAGAGTAGTGAGCCTGTTAGTAGGCTCACCGGTGTTTGGAAACACTGATTAAGACAAGTACATTGAGTGGGCAGCTGGGCTTTTGCCTGGAGTTGCTATGTCTTCAAGCTTCATTTGGAAAACAATAGTTGGATACACATATGGAACCAAAGAACCTGAGATTAGCAGAGAATCTGCTAATTTAATCCATCGGTGTCTGTTTTCACAGTTGAAAATTTAGAGGCTGACTAGTTTAACTAACAAGTTCTTGAAGAAAGGCATGTACAAATATCCCACTGAAGGACTTCTGATTAAGATCAAAGGTGTCCTTTGAACAACCCATTTAGCTATGCCTTTATCACAGAAGTCTCAAAGTTCAGACTGAGTTTAAGAACATCTGTAGGCATTCATGCACATACCTATTTGTGTTTTCTGAAGTGTTCTGAAGAGAGACTTTGTACAAACATTCAGTATTTCTCAACCAGAACTGGTCCTGTGCTTTCAGTAAAATAAACCACAGCACAATAATATTATTGCATTGACGAAATGGCCAATGTGAGCTGTTGCCTACACTGGTCACGGTGCGTAAGAGCTCTCCACCCTGCATTCTCAAAAATACAAAGCATCTTCTGCTTTGCTAAACTAAGCAAAATTGCCCCAGGGTCATCCACAGCCAGACTTTGCCAATGGCTCTATGTTGGTCCCTCTCCACTTAATCATACTTGTGCTCCAGTCCCCAGCTGAATCATCTGCTGTCATAGTTAGCAGAAGTTACACCAACACCAGCCATGCACAAAATATCACCTCTTTCCTCTGGTTGAAGTCTATCAAAACTGCAGAGTCCAGGTAAATTTGCCAACCCCAGACAAAGTCGAGAGCACAAAACCAAAGCTCAGAGCTTTGCTCTGTAAAATCCCCCAGCTACAGAAGTGGGACTAAAATGCTATTCCTCTAACCCCAGCAGACCGCGCTTGTTTCTGCCTTTTAATGAAACTAAACTAATCAGCACTCATTCTGCTTGGTTCTGCCTTGAGACTATTTTGATCCCCAACTTTTTTGCAGCTTTTTGGAGAACTCTTCATGAAACATCTTTGAAAGTCCTGATAATGAGAACTCACACTCCTTTACCTGGCTCTGAACTCATACAGTCAGGGGACTCCTTGGTTAGCAAGGTATGACCTGCGAGGAGAAGAATCTTCAAGCCTTTGTTTGGCATTTGGGCTATTTTCAACCCATTTGTTACAAAACTTACTGTAATCCAACTTCCCTGATCAGATCAAACCTCTTCTTATAGTATAGGTGCTCATTTCTTTTGCTACTGGGCAGTCCTGACAGAAGATGGATGGGATGTAATCCAAACACCCAACTGTGAAAGGTGTCTCCACGCTGCCCAGAAGGTCTGCAGTTGTTTCTTCAGCTCCTCTGCTCTTTGTAACCCAAACTACAGGCAGGGTTTTTAAGATCAGCTTTTATCAGTTTTGTCTTTTATTCTTGCCAAGGCCCTCAGCTTCTTACCTGTTTAGTTTTAATGAAAATTAACCATTCAACCCTCCTTCCCAGTTAGTTTAGCTTAAAAGACTGTCCTTAATAGCAGTCCACATATATCATTGGTGGAGTCAGAGCATAGCCTTTAATATTTCCCTGCCTAGAGCCCAACATCCAGCATTACCACTGCCTGAACTGATAGATCACCTTACCCAAAGATTTGCAGGAAGGGCACTGAAGTTCAACTCCATCCAAAGCATCTGTTGAACTTTGTTGGCATCATAACACAGGGTTTACCACTTGCAGAATAAGAAGTTCTTGTGTAATATCTTTTCTTTTTCTTTTTTCCTCAGCAAGATACACAGGCTAATCTGTGTTGTTTTCAGGAATGCTTTGGGTGTTATTTTTCTGTTTACTGATATACTTTTTTAATAGCAAACATTAGATATGTGGGGCTGCCGTTGCCCTTGTGAACCATACCATTTTGTTTTCAACAACTCCTCCAACCTTCCTTGTTATCTTGGTTTTCTCAAAACCAACTTCCTTTGAACTACATATAAATGGTTCTGCATATCACTACAACCACACTTACCTCTTCACAATCAAGCAGGATCCCTCTGGTTTTCCAGGATTGCCAATAACAGAAAAAAACTCAACTGCAAAACTCTTTATTAAAATAGCTGAGTTTTACTTCAGCACATGGATTGATCTTGGAAGAACTTACCTTATAGAAACACTTACAACTGAATTCAAAGGAGATGGGATTAGGTTAGTCAACAGCATCACTACCATAGCACTGATGTATTTATAAATAATAATTCAGAAGTTTTCCTTTAAAAGATTGCTACAGAGCCATTCCTACTGAGACCACAGAGAGCAGGCATAAAAACCTGAAAAATAGCTAGTCCCAGCTACATCCCACCCAGAGTCTTTTATAGCAGCAGGTATAGTGGTCCTGATGGGAGTAAATGAACTCAGCTGGAGAGGGAGAAGCATCTTAGCAGCAGTCCCTGAGCAAGAGGGAAGAGGTTGAGAGAGAAGAGAGGAGCTTTCTGTATCCTGAGAAATCAGTCAGCTCTTTGGAGTGATTGGCTGCCCTCAGCTGTCCTGAAAGGCATAGTGCCCAGCTCCTGGCTGGTGTGTTATGTCTCCTTGGTGTTTGCAAGGATTTGGGAAACCCTTCCAAAAGCACAGCTTGGGAGGGACCATGGGCATTTCTGGTTTTTGAGATCATGCCTTGCCTGAGTACCTGGGAGAAAGCTGCTTTCCATTGCACTTCCTTCAGGAATCGCTGTGCCATTTGCCATGACACAGCCCCAAGGAGGCCCTGGTGGGGACAGAGGGACTAGCTTGCTCCAACAGTGGTCTCAAAGACAAATGGCCACTGCTGGGGACTGGGGACTCACAGAGCTTGGCTCGTTGCCTTCCTCTGTGGGAAATATTTGTAATGTGTAAGTATCAGAGAAAAGCATTGCCCACACTCTCAAGAGCATCAGAGAGGTGCATGAGGGCCATGAGGGAGATACCCACGGGCAGAGAGGAGAGGCTGGGGCTGAGCCAGGCACAGGCACAGGGAAAGGGTTCCTGTCACAGAGGTGCTCTTTGCTCACTGTCATTAAATGGTGGGTAAGTAAAAATCATCACCTTCTCTAGGTTTTCCTCTGCCAGATGGACCGACTTCACACTCACCTGCAGAGGGAGACAGCTCCTCTTTATTAGCCAAATTTTATTGACACAGTTTGGTGCCGGCACCTTACTATGCCGGAAAAACCAGATACGGAATTGATGTGGCCCTTCTGTAGCCCACAGCCAGATTCTCCCATGGAGATGCTGCCAGTAGTGTGTGGGGACCCTTCCAAAGCCAGCACTGGGGCTGGAGCAGCAGTAGTTTATGAGCTGGTTGCAAAGTCCTTCAGGGGAGCAGCCTCTGAGACAGTGCCAGGCCGCGCTGTGTGCTCCAGCAATGCTGCAGCCGCTGGCACTCGGCTAAGGAGAGGGGTCATAACAGGAGCCATGCGAGTGTGTGGCTTCACCCCTTCCCAATTTCCCACAAGGAGCTGCTCCCAGCAGAGGAGCTGCCCCCAGCCCAGCGTTCGGCCAGAGCTGCACAGCCATCGCCTGGGAAACACATTCATTTGCAAACCCAGGGTGTTTCCAAGCCAGGATGGCTCCCAGTCACAGGCTGCCGTGCCTCACGCAGAGAAGTTTTGTGAGGAGCTGTGGGGCCGGGTGAACCTGAAAAGCTGGCTCAAGCGTGCCCCGAACACCGCCCTGCCGCACTCGGAGCCACTCGGGGCCCTTGCAGGGAGATCTGCACACAGCAGCAAGACTGGGGGTGTTGCTGCATCCTGCGGGTGTTGCTGGAACCTGCTCATGGTCCCCCTGCCCTGAGAGGAGCAAGACAGAGGGGCAGAAGGCAGCTTTGCCCTGTGCACAGCTCAGCTGGGGTTGCAGCTCTTGGGTGAGGCCTCTTCAGTCTTCTGAAAAGTATTGACTCATGTCCTACTTTTCCTTGAGGGGAAAAAAAAAAGGGGGAAAAAAAAAAAAAAAAGCTTGATACCTGCTTGCTGCCTCATAAACCAGTTTCAATTTTTTAATTTCCCAAGTTACACCACAGCCATGCATGCCTGCCTCAGTACCTATGACAGGGAGGGCACGCAGAAACTGCAGGCACTGTGCCCAGAGATCAGGCACCAAGCTGAAGGCAGAGCTGCATGAAGGATAAAGCTCACCAACATCCCTTCCCCCACCATGGCTTTTAATGTGTGTGACAGGCTACTCATTATTCCTAATTTAACTTAATAACTAGCTTAAGGCCCTGTTATACTTTTCTTCTGTATTCAATACTGAAAGAATAACAAGGAGAAAAGTAAAGAGAGAAAGCTATGTGTTTAATAGGAAAAGATTTACAGAGGACAGGAATAAATCTGGAAAAGCTAGAGGAGCCTTCATCTTTAATGAGTATATTGAAATATTTCTATAAAATCACCTTATAACTTAAAGAATGGCTCCTGACAATTTCTAAGCCAGCACACAGCTTTTCTTAGGGAAGACTCTTTACTTCAGGGGTGTTTTTTGAATGCCCACTTCTTACTCACAGGGTCCTCAGGCAGGTTAGTGCTTTACTCCATTAGAAGGAGTTGTCACCAAATCGTGGAATCATTTTTTAATAGACTATATATATTTTGACTCCCTGGATAGACATGCCTCCTAACTCTGCAATAGCTTGGGGAATAAAAGCAGCCACGAGAAGTTCAAGAAGTTAAGGGCGTATCTGATAGGAGACAACATGCTAATGCTGCATGTGGTGCTCGCTCAAACTTTTCTGAAATTGTGAATAGCAAGGAGGAAGCATAGGAAAATACTCACATTTTTGTAAGCCCACACAAGCTCTTGGGTCTCAAACATTTCTTTCTGCTCTTTTGCTTGCAAACAAAGCAGTGTGCAGGTCTCTGTCTTCATCAGGCCATGGTGCCTCTGGTGCATCAGTTTGAAAACACGGCATGTTTGTCCTCTCCCTCTTTTTTCTTCAAGTTCAAAACAATCCAACATTGTCACCAAGCCACAAGCTTGCCAACTCTCTCGCTATATTCAGCCTAATCTAAACATCCAAACTCTCACGTAGGCAGCAGTAATGATCTCCTTCTTCCACCTCAGAGATGACAAAATGCCCCACCTCCACCCCCTTGTCCAAACTCATCTGCTAGGAGATGACAACAAGGTCACCATAGTGCAACTGGCAACCAGCAGGAATGCTGAAAACTTGTGGCAATATCTCTTTTTTATCTAAAAATAAACCCCAAATCCCATCAACCTCTGAATTTCAGCTTGCAGACAGAAAGGTACCAGGCAGACAGTGTTCCTACCACTTATCTACAATGCCCATTTCCCCCCTAATATCTATTAGCACCTTGCTCTGATCTCCCTCTGCCTCCCATTAGGAACTTTTAGGCTCCGCATCCTCAGCTCAGAGGGCATGAAGCCACACAGGGCTGCTACAGAGCAAGGTTGATGAGTCATCCAAAGTCACCTTTAACTTAGCCCCCCTGCAAGCTGATGGCTGGGGAGGGAAGACAGCACTGCCTAGCCTCAGAAGAGCCCCCAAATCAGACCCAGGCACTATTCCAGCCTAGAGCAGCAAGGAGCCCAGCCAAACTTTTGTTTCACAGGTTGCACATAGAAACACATCTTTCATCTGACAGAAGAGCCACATGGAACAGCAAGCAAGAGCAGAGCCTAGAACCACCAGCAAGGGCAGCTGTGGCAGTGAGGTTACTCTCCAACTCGCGCCAGCACTGCAGTGGCCCCAGTGGGAGCTCAGAGCAGAGCCCTTTATCCTCAGCGTGGGGCACTGGCAGTGGGACCATCAGACAACGCTGTGGGCAGGTTGTGCAACTGCACCCCAGTTAAGTTTGCTTTAGAGGCCAGGGTGAGTAAAAACACATTAGGTATCACTCCACACCATGTCCTGAGTGGGGCAAAAGTATTGTCTGCTCACATCGAAATGAGCAGGCATTTCCCTTTTCTTCAGAAAGGGCACAGCTTGCTGCTTCTATAAATACAATGTATGGCCCATTGCCTATGACCCAGCTCTCTGAGCTACTGGCTGCTCATCCTGTGGTCCTGGCACTTGCATCTGTTCCAGATTTTTCTTTCATCACAGGTTTGGAGATGCTATGGGCATGGGTGTGTGCCACACAAAGGCAGAGGAGGGAAGGCATTGCATGAAAGCCTGCAGAAAGGCCAAAAAATTGCTGATGGAGGTATGTGGAGACCATAGTGGCAGTAATGAGAAGGAAAAAGCACTTTAATCTTGCTTGAACAACTTCCTGTTACAAGAATCACAGGTTCACATTAAATCAAGACCAGAGAACTGCCACACAGGAGAAAGAATGTAAGTTTATTTTAAAAAATAATAATTTAGCTCAAACACAAACAGGATTGCAGAGTGTTGACTGAAGCAGGAAGAACAATATTTACCCACAGAACTTAAAACAGACCAATTTTTCTCTCTTGTAGATGATACTTTCAGTGTCCTTCCTTGTCCACAGCTCTGCTTCAGTTCTCATCTGCACATAAAGGTATCCTGACTGCTGGGGCTCTTAGTAACAAGGCAGAGGAGAAATGGTGTCTGCTGCACATGAAATGCTGTTCCTACCTCCAGAGCCTCCATGATCCAAAAAGCCAGAAGAGCAACACCATCTAAACCAACGTGCAATACAAAGGGAACAACTTGCACTCCTCCCTGGAAGTCTACCTACCCATGCCCCATTCCCAGCATCTTGGCCAAGTGCTCCCACCCATGTCTGAATTTACCCCCCGCCCACAGGTGCTGTACACAGGCCTTTGCAATACTCCTCCCTCCCCACTCTCTTCTCATCCAGTCCTGCGGATCTTTCACCTCTCTCCGTGCCTGCATGCCATACATTTCTTGGCACAGCAGCAGTTCATTTCACAGTGATGGGATATGCCCTGAAACACACTGGCCACTACTGCAGTTTTTTCTCATCTGTGAAGTGGCCTTTCATGCAACTGCCATTCTGATACATCTGATACACAGGGCTGGCCCCCTTCCTTCTGCACCACACCACAGATTTGTAGAGAACAAATCCAAAACCAGCCAGACACAGCAAGAGAAGAGCCAAGATGTCCAGGCAGAAATACTCATAGAAGGAGAGGTCGTAGACAGCTGGGCGAAGGTAGGGTGCCCCATCGTGACGAAGGATGTACTCCAGCCAATACACTGTCCTGTTGAGAGCGTGCATTGGTCTGTCCAGGTGCAGAGCTGAGATATGCTGGGCTGCTTTTCTGTAGCTGCAAGGGAAGATGACAAGACATTTAACTTTTGACAGAAACTTCGTACCTGAAAAGTGGTCTGAGGCATCCAGTGATGCTTTCAAGTCCCAGATAATACCTTGGGAGAGGGGCAAATTTCTTCCATTCTTCTTCTGAAAGCCACTCTGATGGCACTCGCCAGCCATGAAGGCAGAAGCCAGAGTGTATTTTACTTTGTGTTTTGTTAACAACACTGGCAGTTTGGCTTGCAAGTACCTGTTCAGTGAGTTCATGTGTATTGTACTTTCTGAGGGGAGTTGCACCGTAAGACCTCACCCAGCATCAAGCAAAAGTTACACACTTGATGAGTGGCCAAACCCTCCAAGGTACCAAACTGCAACACCTCTTAATAGGTAAGAAATATAAACTATTTTTAAAATCAAGCTCTCAGAGAGCATTTCAAAAACCAGCAGTTGCACATGTCCCATTAGAAAACAGGAGCCCTGTGCCACTTTTCTGTTCCTGCTTCAGTTCTAGGAAAGAGCAGAGTGTATGGTTGTCAGAAGGAGCAGATGGAACATTACCTGCAGTTACATTATCTTTCTGTTTCTACAGAAAGTGGTTTGGACAAGTCCAAGGACATCCCAGTGGGAGGCTGTGATCTCAACTTCCCTTATGACAGGCTGGCATTAGGGGAAGAGGTCTGCTCCTCAGTATCTCAGAAAACTTTCTAAGAACATTAAAGTCAGTCAAACAGGACTGGATCACACTCTCTAGCAGCAAATGCTGGAGTATCTCCTCCTGCACTGCATCTATGGATTTTGAGGCACTGACACATCTGGCCAGCTGAACAATGCTTGCAACTATGCTTGGTCCAGAAGCCACCACAGGCAGTGTAGGGGTCAACACAAAGACACACTGGTCCCTACACATTGTCTGCACCAAGGAAGAGCTTGATGCTTCCAGATGCCTCACCTGGGGTCAGAGATGACTGTCATGACAGCCTGGTAAAGCTCCTCTTCTTTTACTCTGCTCCAGTCCATGAGGATACCCATGCCCTTCGCCTGCACTCTGGTCATGATGTCAAACTGGTCCCCATAGAAAGGAAATCCCACCACTGGCACACCGTGGTAAATTGCCTCAAATATACCATTCATCCCACAGTGGCTGACAAAGGCTTTCACGTTGGGGTGGCCTGCAGGTAAAGAAACAGCAGAAAGTCAGTGCCTTCCATGTTGCAACAGGGCTACTGGGGGTTCCTCAACACACATTGTTGATGTACGATTAGGGAAAAGCAGGCATGCTGAGCAGAGAGGATGCTACCCTTTGGAAATACATCTGGCTTTTGGCAGCCCAAAATTGCTGAGTAGAGCCTGGAGGAGAAGTGAGATAGGAGCCAAGCAGCTTCAAGCAGGTGTTTAGGTGAGGATCTTGTTTTGTACAGATCAGACGCACAAGAAGCAACAGACTTAGACCCACATAGGTGCTGTTATCCTTATATGCCTTTGCTGTGGTTTGGGCTAAACTCCAGGGATGTAGCTAGTGGCACACACATACACAGAACCCAGCCTTACCTAGCAGGTCATTCTGGGGCAGCCACTCCATCATCAGCGTATTCTCACCCAGGTTTCTTGGCTTCTGACCAAAGTATCTGTGAGAGGAGACAGAGGAAGGGGAAAAAAGGGGAAGAAAAACACACCGAGAACCATAATAAATTCAATCAGATCAAGAGACAGCAAGCAAATTTCTCAACACCTCCCAACATTGTTTTTCATCCAGCTCAAGTGAAAATGAATCCCATTCCCTTTTCACCTCCACACCACCCTTTGCGGGAGGCGAGCAAATGCACCAGCCATCTTCTCCACCAAATTGCTGGGAAGAGCTCGGATCCCGATGCCAAAGGAGACAACAACGACACCCGCCTCTGCTGCTTCCACCCAGAGACGCAGACCCTGTGGGCAAAACACACACAGCTGCCTTGAAGTACTGTTGCAGAAAGGTCCTTCCCACTCTTGCCTCTGTCAGTAGAAAGCTGTCCACAGAGAAGATGAAGCCAAATCCATCTGGAGCACAAAGCTACACGGTTTTCACCAGACAATGAACACTAAAACTACTGTGATTTTTGCAGCCAGCTAGGCAGAAATTACTTGAGCACCTGCTGGCCTTGGGAGTTTGCAGGGAGGTGCCCAAAACCTGCATTTCATGGCATTATCTCCTGCATTGGGAGTCACACAATTACTCTTTGACAAGAAAGGTTCTGAAAACATAGGGCCCACATGGGAACAGCCAGGGCACAGAAGGAAATTGGAGTAAAAAGAGGAAGGCTATTTTCTCATCACCACTAAGACAGGAGGCCTGTCAGGATCTCTAGATGTAGGCTGATACAACAGACTAAACATCACACAGTCAGGAACAACATCTTGCTGGAGAGTCCCTACAAACTCTCCGATGTCAAAGGCTCCTGGAGGTGGCAGAAAGTCTTGCCATCTTGACAGAAGACTTCTCCCCATCCTTGATAGCTACTTGCAGGCAGAAGATTTAGTTTTTGATCACTGGACAGAGAGGTAGCTACAGATACAGTAAAACCCACACTTACTTGTCCTTCATTTCGAGGCTACCTGTAATGCTACATAAACAGGTCTGTACCTAGAACAGAGTCTGTACTTTTTTCAACCAAAGCCAGAAGGTAGCAGGGAAAAGAAATCAGCAACCACAGCTTCTGTGGAGCCAAGATGGACTATTCCCTTTTATGCCAGGCTGGGCTGAGTCTATTTCTCACTATGAGTTCTGTCCTGCTTCAAGTTTCCCATGTATCCCAGTCAGGGGCATTTTAGGGAAGTTTAATAAAAATCTATCTTTGAACATAGATACTTCCTAAAATAAACATGTAGGAGAACATGAATAGCAAAATAAACCCCAAAAAATGAAAAAACCCCCTGTTATTAAAAGAGAAAAATAAAGTGATTAGATATTAATAGAATATTAATAGTAGTCAGAATATTAATAGTATCAGAATATTAATAGTAGTCTAAAAGTTGGGGGATCATAGTACCAAAAAAGTTACAAAGCACATCTTAGTTTTACTCTCTGAGGATACTTCTCCTTCATTGTACGCTTCAGAAATGCAAGCCTGTCTTTGCAGAAATGCTTAGAGTGCCCTAAAACAATCCAAGAATCAAAATGTTTACAACAGAGATATTTTGGTTTCTCCATTCTTTTGAGTTTCACATTATTTGAACAGTACAACCATTGAAACTGCTACAGAAGAGAAAGTGCTAGTTTTCCTTTTCTAAATAAAAGTACAATGACTCCTACACCAGATGATTATGTTATCCATTATAATTGGGCCATAACATTTGACTTTCAGAAACAGCATTGACGTTGCCAGGGAAGCATGGCTGACCACCAAATGTTCTCACTTTCTCTCAAATACGTATCTATATTTAACCAAGCCCTAATTAGAAGCACTCAAAATCATAGTGTTTCAAATAGGAGGAAATAAACATCTTAATTACATAACCCTACTCCATTTCAGATGGGACATTCTTTAAGGTACACCTAGACCTACAGAGGCCCTCTCTTCTGCTGGCATCCCATAACGTGGACACAGACATGCCTACCTGCCAGCATGACAGCCACCACCTACTGCAGGCCTCCAGACTTATCTCCATCATTCTTTCCTTAGGTGCTCTGGGATCTGTTCTGGAAGTTGTGAAGCACATGAGTAATGCCCTAGCAAACAACTCCCTTCTTTATAAGGCAGGTGTGTACTTGGCCAAGTTGGACCAAGCCAGTGTTTTGCAAGAGCTGTGAGGCAGCCACCTTCTGACACAGCTTTCGGAGCACCCTACGTGCGTTTCATTACCTGCAGGCCGTGCCACGCGGCCAAGGCTGATGTGCAGTCAGACACATCTGGAGAGCTTCTTTTTAAGGCACCTGATCTCACTTTTTTTTTTTGACTGAAAAATATTGGCATCCACAGGCCTCTAATAATTTGAAAGTTGAAATCTTATCTCCATTTCAAACCCTTAGTCAGGACACCAGGACATCTTGACTGCCCAAGTTTTATTATCCTGGTTTATTTCCCCTCAGTGTTTGTAAAAGTGAAAAGACAAGTCCTGCTCTGTTCCAATGCTGTCTTCAGTCAGAGGCTTTAGGAGCTTGTCCCTCTGAATTTATTCCTGGGATTAGTGAGGCATAGGCTAGAGAAAGTCTTGAGAGGAGTTTTTGGGACTGAACCTTGAGAAAAATGGGATGATACCCTTCAGTTTTCTACACTTTGGGATTCTGCATTGAATTTAATGAAGGAACAAGAATAGCTCACCCCTGTGGTTTCTTAAGACTACAAGCTCAAGGGCAGAAATGCTCTGTGAGAAATAAGGTGAAGGAGGAAATTCTGGATTAACATATATCAGTGATGAAACAAGGAAGATTAATTGTTCTTCCCATTTCTACTTTAGCAGAGGAGCAAACAAACTATTCATGATCAAGTCTCAGGGGAAACACTTCCAGCTTAGGAATTCCACACACCATTTTACATGGACAGTAAGGCCAAAGCTCACTTCAGAGTGGACCACTTAATTCTACATCCTCCCTGCAGCCTGACAGCCCTCAGTGTTCTCTGTCTCCCTGATGCACCCACAAGCACCAAAACACAGCAGCTTTCCAGACTCTTGGAGCTTCAGAACTTTTACAAGGTTCTTCCAAAGAAGATCTGTACTAAGTAGCTTCCCCAGTTAACGTGCAATCATAGATCAAAGCTTTCTCGCACTTACCACTGGCAGGGGCCTTGCAGGCTCAGCGAGGATCCCCCCTGTGAAAATGACATGGGGGAGCGTTGGACGAGGAAAGTCCAACACCACATCATTACAGAGGAAGAAAAGACTAGTTCCATGAACAAGGTCCAACATGGATGTCTTGGGCACCACCCTATGCTTCTCCATGAGACGTTCAAACTTGGGCAGGATGACCAGTTTTGTAGCCACACGAGTGATTAGGTAGACTAGGAGATTCCACGTCCTACCAAAGAAGCCCATCCTGTCTGTCATCAGGGAGTTGAATTCAGGGACATAGGCAATGGGGGAGGTGGCACCAATCTCTGCTGGGAACCAGAAACCAGTGGAAATCACAGCATATTTGACGCGTAGGATGTGGGCCAGGATAAACCCGCACATCTCATTGGGGTCCACCAAAAGCAGGTCAAAGTGCTCCCACTGGAGTTTCTGCAGAAGGGTAGAGTTTCCCAGTACTAGGTCACAGTTTTCCAGGTACTTCTCCAAAAATGAAAACACCTCCAGAGAGGTCATCTTCCCTTGAAAGACACGCTTTATCTTCTCCTGCACCCAGGCATCCGCGCTCTCTGTGCTGAAGATACCCCAGTACCTCTGCACGCGGAAGCCAGGCAGGGAGGTTTCCACATCCCGACCTTCATGAAGTAGCAGCACAGGGTCATGGCCCTGGTCAGTCAGTGCCTCTGCCACCCGCATGAAGACCCGCAAGTGGCTGTCAAAGACTATGGTGGGCATGATCAGCACCTTGGCACAGTGAGATGGCTCCACAGTGAATATAGTCACTAGGAAAAGAAGCGCAGCAGGGCACGGTAGCACCTTCATGATCTTCATCACTGCAAGGAGACAAACACTGTTAATGCAGTATCTCTGTCATGCACTCAACAACTAACAGTTGTGATTGTAGCTGCAAGCCAGAATCTCATGAGCTGGGAAGGGAGAGCAGTCTGGAGTTCTTCACTGGGGAACATCCAGCCCCATCCACCCTGCCTTGCCCTAAAAAAAAAAAAAAAAAATTAAAGCCACAAAAAAACCCCAACAACCGAAGTCAGATATCAGGGTCTTTTCAGGGGAGTTTTCCAGAAAACCTCTTCTCTGTGCTCCTAAGGCTCAAAAACTAGCAGACTGACTCACACAGAGTTGCAGAGGGTGAGTGCCTGGAGGAGCTCTGCTGGGTCACAGCACCAGCAGGGACACTTGCTGCTCCGTCCCTGTTTACCGCTACAGAACCAGCTCAGCTGGATTTTATTTTTATTTCTGTCCAGCCAGAACAGCTGGTTGTCTCTGAGCCCTTGATGTCTGTGCAAGCTCGCAGAGAGGCCTGCAGAGCTTGGTGGGAATGCCAAGAGGTATGCTCTGGCTTTGGCCCTCACATGCCTGGCAAGTCACCTTGCTCAGCACCAAGAGGGTGGGAGCAAATCCAGGTGACAGCAGGACCCGCTGAGAGGAACTGCAATCCCAGAGAGCACAGCAACAGTCTGGACAGAGAGCTGCTCCAGTAGGGATCAGTCATGGGAGGCTCTGGGGAAAGGGCTGGGAAAGGAAAGCAGGTGCCAGGATACTCATCCACTAGAAGAAGGCAAACCCAGAAAGCAATCCCAGAGATAACATGCAACACCTGTGGCACACTGACGCCCCTTAGTCACACTCCTAAAGCCGTCATCCCCTCTTCAGTTTGGTGAAACACCCAAGATTTGGGTTGTGTAAGGGATGTTGCTACATCACTGGAAGCGAACGCGCCTCACCCACACCTAGCATTATTTTGGGAAAAGAATTATGTGATAATTATTTGGGAATAGTCAGAAGCAGAGTAGTTTTCTGAGAACCCAGTTCAGACATGCTAGGAAGCAGCAGTGGGAAGGGGAAGAAGTTACAATGGGAACAACTAGAAGTGGATTTTGGATGGCCCCCACACACTAAGCCCCAATAGGGTTGCAGGGATGTGGTAGAGTGGAATTTAGTACAAGATTTTCTGACAGCCTCTCCACTAGTGCTTGATCAATTAAGATGTGGGAAAAAGAGTAATGGATAAGATTCTGCTAAACACAATCTTCAGACTACCCTCAGCAGCTGAATGTCTCTGGCCAAACTAAGCACGTAAGGGTGCAGACACGGGAGAGTAAAACTGCCCTACTCTTCCTCCATTGCTTTCTTGTCCCATGTGGGGACAGGACATGGGAAATAAACAGAGCAGAGGCTGATTGGGACCCTCTTCTGTTTCAAAGGCAATTCCTGCTAGTGCTTGGACTCCTGCCCTTCCCACCCAGGGTCAACTGTGCGGCTGTGCCTGCACAAGTGATGAGAAACATGAGAAAAGCTAGCAGACACGAAGGGGGTAGCTGGACCCACAGAACAAGAGCTCCAGGAGAATGCAGACAAAGGTGATGGGCTGGAGAGAAGAAAGCATAAGCTCTGCAAGGAAAGTAAGGATCTGCCCAGCATCCTGCCTCCCTAACAGCAGGAAACAGGCAGGCCTGTGACAAAGTGTTGGTCACAACGGAGCTACAGCCCACAAAGCTGGTCTGGTACTGAGATTACCTGAGAAGCCCAGAGGAAACTTATCCTGCCCAACACCAGGGAAGGTAAAGCATTTGGCTATAACATTCACAGCAGATCCAGGAGCACATGTTGCTTCCAGGAAGCAAGGGAAGGATGGCAGCCATGCACTCCTGATCTCCTCTGGGACGGCAGGGAGTTGAGGACAGAAGCAGGTATAGGCTTGTCCTGGGGAACCTAATGGGTCATACATGCACATAAGTATGCCAAGAAGAGTAGAAGAGGTTTTATATGTGGGGTAGGGTGTTTTCTCATTGGGCAACAAGTAAAAGATGAAGAAATACTCCAGGTAAAAGGAATAGTTATTTAAAGAAAAAATTTGCCACCCATCTTCAGCAAGGGCTGTATTCTGCCATGGCCCTATGTGCCAGACATTGCTGAGACCCTCAGCTCAACCAGGACCCTCTGGGGATTACTAAAATCCAAATGACTAGTAAGCTGTCAATCTCAGCCCTCAGGTCAGGGGCAGATGCTGACACAGTGAGACTTGCAAACTGCTCTTGGTGGTTTCATCCCTTCCAAAATCAGGAGCAATCCCTAAAGGTGCTGGCTCAGGAACCTCTCTCCCTGCCCAAGCAACAAGGGAGGCTGTAAATCTTGCTAAGAGGTGAGAGGATGCCAGGCTGCATGAAGAGACCTTTTTTCATGCTCCAGTTCCATACTCCCAGAGATAATCTCTGCTCTGTCCATGCATGGAGAGGTACCCTGGTCATAGCTCCAGGCCTAAAGCTGTGCTGGATACACCAGACACATCCCTGATTTTTAGTGCTATTTGATACAATGCAGGCTAACTACCAGCACAAAGGGCACAAGGGCTCTCTGTCCCTTGTTCAGCAACTAGTCATTGTTGCAGTCTCAGCTTGATAGCGAAGGGGAAGGAAGTCCCAGACCTAGACAAGGGCTAAATGGCCCAGATGAGGGAAGGCTCAGAATCCAGCTGCTCACCTCCCTAGTTTACCTCTTACTGACACAAAGCTGCTCCATGAGCTCTGCAGCAGGATCCTCCAGCCTGGGAAGGTGCTGTGGCCAGTGCAGCACAGGCTCAGCCCAGCTCTCTGGCTATGGGAGCTCAGCTGCTGCAGGCAGGTAGTCTTCAACAGAAACCTTCAAACACCTGGGCACAGGAATGTGATTCTCTGGGAAGGTGAATTCCCAAGGCACAGCTTGTGCCTTGACAGAGGTGCAAAATCCAAGTAAATGACAAATCCCAAACTAGGCCTGAGAGCAGAGTAGACAGAACCATCTCCTTGTTTGTGGTCTGGAAGTCCTGGGCTAGTGGCTACATCACATAAATACTGCAAAAATAACCCTGCCACTGCAAGGGGAAGGGGCTTGTAAAGAGAAAATAGACCCTGCCCTGTTTTCATGACAAGTGCTTGGCAGAGCCATGCCAGCTGGCTGATTTACACAGAGCAATGTCCCTATCGCCACAGTTAACACTGGCAACCAGACCAAGGGGTCAAGAGAACTGTTGAAAAAAACCATGCCACGAATGTTTTAAGTTTCGCCGCTGCAGCATTCAGGGCAGAGCAGGCACCTCAGGAGAGCAGGACCAGAGCCTGCTGCAGTGGGAAGTGAGACTGTCACTGCAGGCAGCAGCAGCTCCCCTACCCTGCACACCCGGTCACCTTCAGCTGCTGGGAGATTGCTTTCAAAGCCACATGCATTGATGCTGAAAAGTGAGGCAGCAGAAAGGGAGCAGAGAGAGCACAGCCCTCTGAAATGCCCCTGAGAAACCTCTTACTGGGCTGAAATTTGTCCCATGATTTTGCCCTGTTTAACATGTTTAACAGGGTATGGCTTTGGTATTGATGGAAAATTACACCAATCAGCTTAAGTGAAATAACTGAACAGCTACAGCTCTAATTTAATTCAGGTGCCTTTTATTAGGCTGAAGTACTAAAACCTCTGACAGCAAGCAGTCTAGGCAAAGAACCCCACAAAGAAAGGGCAGTGAACAGGCTGAAATGCAAGGACTGCCATTTACATCTCTCCCCTTCTTTTTTATATTACCTAGTTCCTGCCTAGGACTTGGAAGCCCACGTACATGGGGCAGAATTATTTCCCCTCCTGCATCCTAGTCTCTATGCAGTTCTTGCCAACAGTAAGTTAACTCCTGCAAACTTCTCAGGAGTTAGCAAAGCAGCAGAATTCATTGAAAACAAAAAGCAAAATATATCTTCACCTGGATGCTCTAAACTCTTCCTGGAATGAGATACTGAAGTTTGCCTGTTCTGTTGGGTATGGTCCAGAAAAACCAGGACCATCTGCTACCATCACGTTGACAGCAAGCCTAGCTGCAGCTAATTTATGGCTCTGTGAAAGCAGGCAGGTATGCAGCTCCAAGAGCAACTTTGTCACTGCAATCACAGCAGTGATCAGGTTGGCATCAGAATAATTTATACTTTTCACCACCTTGGTGCGTCTGCTGCCACAAAACAGCATCAGAAGTGCTCTGGTTCATCTGTTTTGGACAAAGATTGATGTAGTCCCCGAACAGGTCCTAACTTTTAGAACTTTGGACCATCTTCAACATCCTTCCTGTCTCATTACAGTTATATGGAGGAAGTTCTACAGGCAAGGTGGGAATCTGTGGGGTAGCAGGAGGTTGCCAGACGATAGATCACTGCCAGGGAACCATGATATTACAAGAAATACCGGTCCATAACAACTGAGAGAAGAAATAAAGATCTGGACCTCAGCTTGTCACAGTATTTGAAACTACACACATCTTCAAGACCTTGAGCTGGGGGATGGTGTCAGACACCACACATCTGCTTCCCCACATGGCCTCTCATCATACATTAAATCTGTCTAGGTAGTAAGTGAGATTTCCCCCATTCCATATCCACAGGCTTCCTGTTTGTCTTCTGAAAGGAACAGAGATGGTTTGTGACACCAGGGTGCTCTGCAGTAACAAGTTCTTCCGGACAGCCTTTTCCTCTTGCTTACAACACAGTTGCAAGACAGAAGCAGCTGATGTGAGACTGTGCTCCTCGTGAGTGGTCTGAGGTCTGCAGTGTGGAAGCAAGTCAGAACATTATTTGTAATCCCTGGATGAAAGAGAAAGAAAAGCTTGGGGCCATTTCCAAATAGTCATGTGAGCCATAGGCCTCAAAGTGAGAGCACATGACAGGGTAGTGCATTATTTGGTCTTAAGAAGAAGTTATGTTTGTATGACAGTCAGGTTAAAGAAGTTCTTCAGACTGCAGAGAAAACTGGGAAGATACAGGTGCACCAAACTTTAGAGAAGCAGTCAAGAGGAGTGGGGAAGAGTCTTCCCATTTACTGCCTCATCATTTCAGCTTCTTTCTGCAGAGAAGCGCCCCATTAAAAGCTATTAAACACCCCAGAAGGTTGTGAAATATTATGTAGAAAGCTCTGGGGACTGATAAAGTCCTGACAGACAAGTCTGATCACATTTGACAGAGTTACAGGAATAGAGAAGCTCGGGATGAGTCTTATCTTCAATGAAACAATTGACACCCTCATGTAAAAAAAACCCCACAACCAAACCAAAGAGCTTCTTGGCTCTGAGCACGCCAGAGGAATGAGACCTGGCTGAGCTGCCGTAAACAGAGGTTGAAGAGGGTTGCACAGGAAGAGGAGGCAGAACAGGAGATGGAAGATACTCCTGAGATGTAATCTTCTAAAGGAAGATGAAGCAAGTTACACAAAAGCGCTCTGAATGCGTGTCCATGTGCCAAGGCTCTGGCCCTGCACACTGAAGCAGATGCTGAACTCGCGCCCACCAGCAGCCTCGCTGGAGCAACCCAGGCTGCACACGCGTCCGGGCAGAGCCGGGGCCGGGCTGACAGCTGGGAATTCAGACCGAGTCCCTGTCCCCGTCTCCCAGGCAGGGCAGCGCTCAGGTGCCTCTGCCGTCAGCCCAGCAAGCTCAGCCCAGCCCTGCAGCGCTCACCAGGAGCGCGGCTGGCAGCCCCCGCCCGCGCATCCCACCGATCCCGCCACGCCGCAGGGCCAAAGGACCCTGCTCGCACGGCAGCCGGGCAGGACACCACGGCCCGCGGGGGGGCAGCGCCGCCGCTCCGGAGCCGAGCCGCTTCCCCGGTGGGACGGGCCGAGAAGCACCGGCTGCAGCTGCCGCCGGGCCGGCTCCTCCCGGGCCGCCCGCCCCCGCCGCGGTGCCGGCACCCACCTGCAGCGAGTCCCGCCGGAGCGCGGCCCGAATGAGAGGCACGGCGGTGCGGGAAGTGGGAGGGAAGAGAGAGAGGAAGGGAGGGATGCAGCCGCCACCCGCCCGCCTTCTCCTTTCAAGCCGGCGGGCGCAGGTGGGGCCGGGCGGTGCAGCCCCGGCCCACGGGCCGCACCCCGAGCCGAGCCGAGCCGAGCCCGGCGCTGTGGCACCAAGGCGGGACGAGAGGGGGACGGGGCGGGCACGGAGAGCCGCACCTGCTGCCCCGGCAGCTCGACCGGCAGCGGGGCAGCGCCCGTCAGCTGCAGCTTGTGCCTCCGGCCTCGCCAGTGCGCCCGAACGCTGTCAGTCTCCAGTGACCGCTGCTGGGCCCCGCCCGGACAGCCCCAGGGCCCCGACCCCCTAGAGGAGAGAGCAATAGGAACACGGTAGTCAGGACAGCAAAAGGGAAAGGATGGTGCCCAAGAGAAACGAGATGTGAGGGACAGTGTTCCAGCACACACGAGACGGGGGCTGGCTTGTTGGTCCAGTTTCAGGACTAACCACAGCTGTAACTGCACCACTGTAGCACAGGGAAACCAGGCCTCTACACCAGGAGAGCAATAGAGCAGAGATGTAGGGTGAGCAGGGATCCAGGGTAAGTGCGTCTAGCAACTGCAAAATCTTGTGAAAGGAGCAGTTTTTCCCAGGTGTGTCAAGCACCTCGATTTGAGTCTCACAAAGCATTTCCCACCCCAACACTTGTTGCACTTGATCCGTCAGGTGCCGATCTCCAGCGATGCTAATGACATTCTTTGCATCCTCTGCTGAAACTTCAGATAGTATTACATCTTCTACAGCATCACATTCAAGGTGGAAGGCTGTGGCAAGGAGTGTTGGTTACAGAGCAATCGAGAGCCCAAGGCACCCGGTGTGTCATCCCACCCTTCCCATAGAACCATAGTGCAAGGTGTAAAATTGAGCATTACAGCACTCAAGATCTCCACAAGGCCCTATCTATCAGCAAATTTCTTTTCCTTGCACAGAGGAAGAAATCTAAGAGGACACAGAAATCAGTTACTTTAACTAGGTCTATACAGGGTTTTTCAGTTACACCTATTCTTTCTTCTTCCAATATGCTGGTGCTTATATGGCCAGCTGCCATACAGCTAATTTGAGACCTAACAAGACCTTCTGAAGGGAAGGGACTTGAGCAGCCTCAGTTTGTTTTGATAGAAGCCTCTAGCATCTTACCCAGATTTCTCGCAGTCACTCACCAGCCAGCTACACAGGCCACCTTTCACTTCTGAAGGTCTGTTACATGCCCACAATCACGCAAATAAGATGACAAGAAGTGGCTGTAGACAGATGTAGAGACAGTGCTGTTACCCCCAAGCACTGGCACCCTTTTCCCACCCACTATTCCATATTTTTAACTACCAGATCCACTCAGACTACAAAGGCAGCAATCTTTATTTTCTGACACATTAAATTCTCACACTTCATAGACTTTTTAAAAAACCTCAACGCATAAAAGTATTTTAAAGAGTTTCAAATTTAAGTTCCTGACAAACAGAAAAAAGAGGGCAAATGACAAGAAAGATGTTCAAATCCCCGTGCAGAAAATACTCTTCCCACCTTCCTTTGGCCTCTAAACTTTACTTTCTCGTAATAATCATGGTCTCCTGGGCCCCTCTGCCCTCTGTAGCCTTGAATCCAGGCCCCAGTGACTGTGCAAGCCAGAGGGGAAGTCCTGAAAAATGCTCACTGGAAAGAGTTGCCACTCATGTACATGGGGGTGGCCCATCAAGTCTCATCCAACCCTCAATTAGGTGACACTAATTTGCTTTGCACACAAACATAGCTTCCTGTAACAAGGCTCTTCTCATTGGCACCCTTTGGGGAGGGAACGGAAACATGGAAATCAGGCCCTGCACTACCTCAGTGGCTGTTTCATCACGCAGGGTAAGCTTATCTCACAGCCCACTACTCCATTTCCCAAACATGCACTATCACTATTCAATTCATACTGGGTGCGGGCTCAACCCACTGCTCCTCAAACTAGTTAACTTAACCCACCTAAGAGAGGGCAAAGTACTTGGGGGAATATCTTCTACCAGATGCAAGCTGCGCCTAAGTAAGGAGGCAGTCACACAACTGAGTGAATGCAAGCCCACCCCTCAACAACAGGAGGCCATTACACTGTCAGTTGCTCATGAAATCTCAGTTTAGGCTGCAAGTTTCTCAACTTGTTTGTGGCTCCCCATACTGAACATATACTTGTAGTTAGTACTTCAAACCTTACAGCACCAGGGTTTATTTGCCTTAGTGCTAAGGGGAAAGTGGCATTTTACTTCTCAAGAGGGATTTAACAGATGGAAAGCAGCTCAAAGACCAAGAGATCCAAGTCAGAAAAGAAATTTAAGGCATTAATGATACATTCATCTTGACTCCTAACAAACTGCAGCTCACACTGCTGGCAGTAAGCGTAAGCTGGCACATTTTATGTTCAGACAGAACAAGGAGTAATGCCACACTGCAGCCAGAGCCTCTGAAACAAAAACACTGCTTATCCACCTCTGCCTTTTGGTAAGAGGCCTCTATCTCCTCGGTCTCCTTTTCCCTTCCCACCAAGGGAAACTTCACAACCCCCAGACTTGCAAACAAGTTTCTGTACAACTGCACTCCTCAGCTACACTAATGGAAGTGTTGTCAAGAGTGCCACAGCAGTGCTATAGACCTTGGTCTTTCTGAGAATGGCCCCCACCTTCCAACTGCACTCGATACTGTTACTCAACTACTAAGACATATTTAGAGACTGCTTCTCCAAGTACTCTAGTTAGTGGCCTCCATAGGAGTGCAAGGAAGAGGAAAGTAGGTATTTATTGCAAGGTGAAACCACAAAAGAAAACAGAAGAGGAACCCTGCCACACTACAAGAGTAAACTTGAAATGTCAGGTGGGGTTGGGGATTACAGCCAGAGTGCTCAAATCAGCTGTTATTCTCACAGTAACTAGTCAGAGGCAAGTGACAATACTTGCCTTTTCACAGGTATTAAACTCGCTGACAAAGAAATGGGAGATTAAAATACAAGACAATGATTTCTCTTTCTTCTACTAGATGGGCAGGACATCAGAAGTAAAAATCACTGCCAGCCTTTTAAAATAAGACTGTAGAAAACATAACTCTTGGAGGTCACCCTAGTGGTGCCAATAACACCAGCTTAAGGATGGTTTCAAATTAGGAGACTAAAACAAAATTAGAAATAAAAGGGGGAAACATCCAACCATTCTCCCACATCCCTACACTGGAGCTGCCTGCCCCACAAGGGGCTAGGGGAGGTAGCCCCTAGGCAGGCTTCACATCCATAATGTCCATATGCCCATCCAAGATGTTCTGGTGAGCAGATGGTTTATGAATTCCAAAGGAAACATTCTCAGTCACTTTCAAACTTGACGGAATTGACTTGGGTCGATATAGTGCCCCCACGGTAGCTGCCTCGTTTTTTCTTTGTTTTCTCATGGCGGAAAGATTTGCCTTTAGTGTACTTCAGGATATTGTTAGCCTTCTCACCCCAGTCACCAGCTGCTCCTTTCTGTGAAGGACGGAGGGGGAGAAAAAGAAATTCAAGTCAGTACCCAAGAGATCGAAGGCAATGCTTTGCACTCCGCTGTACCCAGCAAACCCCAGTACATTCACACCGGACCTGACACCACTCTCCCATGCACCTCCTGCTGCTGCTCACATGCGCCTCCTGGTGGAAAAAGTTCTCACCGAAACCACTCCCCAGAAGCACACCGAGGCTGCTCTGCAGACACGTACCGGCAGAGACCAAGTGTTACTGCTCTGGCACTACCCAGCCCTACCTTTGCTTCAAAGGAGTTATCCGCCACACGGGCATCCACCTCAATCTCTTCTTCCCTTACGCGGCGGAACGGAGAGGCCGCCTGTTGAGAAAGAACACGAGACACACTAAGCACATACAAACACACAATATTCCTTTAGTAACAACCTCCTTCCTCGCCCTGCGAATATTGAGTCCTGTTCACATCACCTCAATCTTTTAAGTGTTTCTCAGATTCACGATTCTTTCCCTGCTTCAGATCGGGCAGCTTCTGTGCAAATATATTCAATCAGCCTTGGCCAGATTAATATTATGTTCGTATGTGCACCCCCTAGGGTTCTCCAGACAAGGTTTAAGTGCTTGAAGAGTAAAAATATAAATAATCCTGTGGGCCCAACCACCCAGAAAAACCCCAAACCAGCCTACTTGTTCAGAAGGCAGAGATGCCTCTTCAGCCAGTTGCCACAGTCCACCCTCACTCACCCGTTTCACCTTGGGAACTGTGTGTGGTGTTTTGGCTTTGATCTTTGCTTTTTTACTGTGTGGTGTCTCTGGCTCCTGAACATCTTCCCTCTTCTGTTTCTTCCCAATTGCGCCTGTTAGATGTACAGCAGTAAAACTTTAAAGGCATTGTTGGGAAAAGTAATGGCTTCTGTTCCCCAGAAAGCAAACCCAATGTTGACACAGGTGTGAGAACTGGTGCCCACATTACTTCACTCAGAAAACAGACTGCTGTACCAGACACTAACAGAAATTCTGAGTCAGCAAGGATCTTCGCATCCTATCCTAACAGATAAAATTTTATGGAATAGGGTAGCTCTATATTAATGATTTTGCATACTTGAAAGAGTTCTGTTGGTCAAAATTTGCCAGATTTTGGATTCATAACATAAGCACTTGCACACATCACTAGTGCATCACTAGTTGTTTCCCTCCTGGGGGGTAAAGATTGAGATTGTGCACTGGGGCATCAACTGTGCTGTTCCACTCCACACAGACAAGGTCCTCCAGCAGTCTGCTTTGCTGTCACTAAATCCTGTGCATGCACAGATGGCAACTGGCAACAACTACACAGAAATGTACTTCACATTACTACAAATTTCACTGCCAGCAGCTATGCAATACAGACAAAAAGGATCCCACCAAATTGAAAACTAGCCCTTCCCTCTTGCTACTGAACCAGATAGCATAATCTAGTAACACAGAGATTAATTAGACTGAGCATTGTTTCAGAAAGTCTTGCACTCATGCTTAGCTCAGTAACACTGCCTGACAGACCCACTTTCCAGACTGCTGGTAATACCTCCATTGACTTTTCCAGCCTCTTCTTCAGAGCTGCTTTCACTGCTGCTACTGCTGCTCCCAGCTGGCTTAGACTTCACGTTGTTTGCAGCTGCTGCAGATGCTTTTGCTTTCTCTGTCGAGGCAGTGGCCTTAGAACCATTCTGCACCCCTTTCACTGCCTTTTTGGGCTTCCCATCCTCTTCACTGGAGCTGTCTGATGAGCTGCTGCTACTACTAGAAGCAGCTGCCTTCTTTCCCGCAGTTGCTTTTGCTGCTCCTGTAGATTTGGTGGCTGGTTTCCCTGTCGGCTTTTCTTCTTCACTGCTTGAGCTATCAGAGTCAGAAGAGTCTGCTTTAGGAGCTGGAGCTGGAGTAGAAGGTTTGGACAGTGGCTTAGCCACTTTGCCAGCTGGTTTAGCCGGAGGGCCTTTCTTCTTCTTCCCATCCTCAGAACTGCTGGAGCTGCTATCTGAATCAGAGCTACTTTGTGCTTTCTTTGTGGCAGCTGGTGACTTCTTTGCTGCAGAAGTTGCTGCTTTAGTTGTGGGCTTCACAGGAGCTGCCTTCTTGTCAGAAGTATCAGAATCTAGAATGGAAAGAGAAAAAGAGCAATCAAGACTAAGTCCCATTCCTTTAATACAAGGCTAACATACAGATTCGGTGTTGATACACAGTGCACTTCATTATCTGCTTGAAACAGCACTGCAAAGGGTATTCCCGTCCAACCGCGCCCTCAGACCCTTCCTAGAAACACAGAGGTCTCACAAGAACAACACGCATGTAGAAATTCTCCTTCTCTCCCACCCCAATACCTGAGCTGTCTGAGGAAGAACTGGAGTCTTTCTTTGCTTGTCCAGGCTTGACAACTACTTTTGCTGGTTTGGAAGTATTCTTTATCACAGGTTGTTTAGCTGGGAGCTTATTCCCTACCTTCTTTTTATCATCTTCAGAGCTAGAATCTAAAAAAAAAAAAAAGAGAATTCTTCAAGTCAATAGACTTCATGTGCAAGTTACTTCAGTGGTAACATGTATGTAACTTACGGGTAAGTGAAAAGCAAAATGGCTTGTGGCTCAAGGCTGGGCCACTAGGTAACTGGCAAGCATTTGATGAATACCTGAATAGTCAGGGGACAGCATTTACCTTTCCACGCATCTTCTTTGTTGGGAGAAAGTGGAAGCAAACAGTTTAAGTTCTTCATTAATGCATGCACAAGGAAGTAGATATTTGGAGAATAATATAGGAGAAGAGGTACTGAATAAAGAACTGGAGAAAGTACCAGTATCATCAAACTTGAGGAGAAGAAACGTTAAAAAGGAATCTATGTGGTAAGGATCAAAAAAACGTACAAAAAATTAAAGAGATAAAGTTGACAAAGCATATAAAGTGAGGCAGCAACAGCACAGTATCTCATTTTACCTACTTCCTGTATCAAATGAGATAGCAGCAGTTTGAAAATTGAGACTCTTGAGTACAAATACACCTTTGTATTGTGTTCCATGAATCTGGAATACTACACCTGATCTATTCCAGTATTTCTGAACACTTTAGTAATGGCAATCAAAAACTTGACAATTTTGAGAGAAACTAGGCAACAAAACCAGGAAACACAGAACTGCTGACACTCACTGGAGTGTCACACAACCTAGTGCTAGGGCTAGCTGTCTGCAGACAGCCTGGCAGCTGCCACCCAGTCCCTGCCATGGCAGTGAAGCTGAGATATGCCACAGGAGCATCTTGAACTCAGAGGGAAATGTAGCACATAGGGAACTTACATGGGAAATACTAGGCCTGAAACCTGGTAAACAGGAGAGACAAAGCACACTGCCCCCATTTCTAGGGTCTCATTAGGAGAAGGCAGGCATCTTCTAAGTCTATTTTCAACTTCATATGGTGATTACTTTTTTATTTCAGAAATGTCTCTAAACACAGTGGGATAACAAACCCCAAAAAACTCAAGACACGGATGCTCAGGAAGAGTTTAACCATTAAACTTCTGGGAAAAACTTGATACACAATTCCCCGCCCTTTCCATCCAGCAATATGGGGACCCTTCTGCACTTGCCAATGGTCTTATCTCATGGTCACACTCCACTCCACATAGCAGGCTGCTGGTTTTCAATTTCACATCTTGCTAGCCATGGAGACTCTGAAACTTTGAAGCTCATACGCTAAGGCTCTAAGATGCACCACTATAGAGCAACTTGGCCAATAAAAACATTAACTCAAAAGAATCAGAACTTGATTTCTCTAATTACCTGAGTCACTGTCAGAACTGGATTCAGCCTTCTTGCTAGTCACAGCTTTCTTCTGGGGAGCAGGGATTGTTTTAGCTGCTACTGATTTGCCTGCAAAAGTAAGTTTGAAATTAATAGGCCACATCCACACCAAACCTTTGTCCCAAGATCCAAACTTTTCCAGATGTGAAAAAGCTCCTTTCTCAGTACACTAGCCACTCAGCCAGCCCACTGGAAGCCACACAAGAACTTGGCTTATTCCCACTAAACTAGATGCTGATGACTTTTCAAACCAGCATGTGCAAATCCAACCTGACCACAGTTCAGATCCACAAGCTGTACGTAGTGTTGTTCGGGATGCCCATCAAATTAATCAGAAGCTTCCATAAGAGCAAACAGCAACACAGAACAAAGACTAATGGCTTTTTCAAGGAAGCCAAGACCTTGCAAAAACCTTGGCATGATGTAGTACTTCCCATGCAGCCTCTCCTCCTCACAACATACCTGCTTCTGCCTTTGAGGGCACCTGCTCTGCTTCATCACTACTGTCAGAAGAGTCACTGCTCTCAGCCTTTTTTGCAGGAGCCTTAGCAAGGCCCTTCTTTGTCTGTGTTCCTTGAGGAGGTGGTACAGCACTGTATGGACCTATGAAGAGAAACAGAGCATTAAGATGCCTGCATGATAATGTGAGCAGCACAAGATGTTTGTTGTAGTTAGAATAAAGCACTTCTGCTATTCACTTCCATTTATTCCCCTTCTGTAGCTACAATCCAACACTAGCTTATAATTTTAAAGACTATACCCACCCCACTGCTACCCCCATTTCCACTTTGAGTTTAACTCTCCTCTTGGGGTTCAGCTGACCCAGCCATATATGCAGAAGTTTTCTCTGCACTTTTAGAAGAACAGGAGCTTGTCACCAAACATTTTCATTAAAAAAACAGATATGTCAATTTTTCATTCTTTTCATTTATTGCCTTCTCATATCCTCTGGTTAGAGAGTCAAACTGACCTTGGATGATGGACCCTCTATTCAGACCATCTCTCTACTGGAATCCTAAAGACATTGTACCATACTGAACAGAGGCCCATTTAGCCCATCAGCTGGACTGCAACTGAATGGCCCTGGATACTTCACAAAAAATCCCAATTTAGTATTTTTTATGTACCAGACTTTGGCTTCTGTTTTGCAGGTGGCTTTTCATCATCTGAGCTGTCAGATGAGTCCTCACTACTGGAACTTTTCTTGGCACGTTTTGTTTTTCCTGGACATGTTTGAGTGGCTGCAGGTTTTGGCAGAGGTGATTTCTTGGGAACAGCCTTATCAAAAGAAATACACATTTAAAAAGGAAATTGCAGAAATCTTGTGGGGACAAATCAATATGGATCTTGTTTAATTCCACACATCACTTAAGAGCAAATTCTGAAGACAAAGGGAAAAAGATTAACATAGATTCTCAAATGCAAAATTTAAGAAACACATGAGCATCATTATTTTTCTAGCCCCTTTGCTATTATTTTCTGCTCCATGAACCCCTAATGAGGAGCTCCTTCGTACAAAGGGGCAGAGGACTGACTGAAATTTAGCAACTGACATGTGATTAAAAACAACTATGATTATTTTTGTGTTGCAGGAAACATTTTTAAACACTCGCTAGTGGAAAACTCCAAGTTATAGAGCTATATAGAGCTATATAGTTATAGCTAAACATGAAAGAGTCAGGCCAAAGCGACTTTATATAATGGAGACACAATATGGTTACGAGACAACAAAATGTTTTCCTGTAAAGAAAGCAGTAGAGAAAGTAGTAAGGAGATATTAGGGAAGAATGCAGTACATAGAGAGATGCTGGAACACATAATCCCACTGTATGAAGGAGAAGGAGATACAGGAGTTATGCTGAGCACAGCATCTGCGTAGTCTGTGCCTGCAAGGTAACACCCAGTCTTACTACACTTCTACACTGTTCATGAACTTTCTCATAGTCTAATTTACCTTTTTTGGTGCAGCCTTTTCCTCATCAGAATCTTCACTGCTGCTGCTACTGCTTTCTGCTTTTCCATTGACAACTTTGGTGGCAGCCTGGGCAGCTTTACTTCCTTTTGAGAGAAGTAAAAAAGGACATTGCAAAACATGCTGGTAGATGACATATGGTAGATGACAAATAATTACATTGAGCAGTATCTTAGAGAGAAAAGAACCACAGAAGCCTATAGGGCAGATTAAGGTAGTACTGCAAACTCTTGGTTTATCCTACTGCAACCTTAGAGAAAGTTTCTGAAAACTGTCTCTTCTAGCTCATGAGAAGTTCCAAAACTAAAGGCTATGTAAAGATCTTCCCTGCTTTTTGAGGGGAAGACAATGGTAAAACCAAAACTTAAACAGTTATGGTTGCTGACTACAGCTACCTATTCAAGCAACGCAGAGTTCAGGACCAGATGTTTTATCTGCACTCAGTTCTACACCTCTATGTCAGAAGAGACTGGACTGGGGTGCAAATGGCAGTGAAAGCAGATTTTCAGACTGCTATGTTAATACGTATATCTTTGCATGTAGGTACAGTCCCCAGCACCCTTCCCCTGCTTTTTTTGATTTTGCACTTTACTCATGATAGACAATAAGCGGTACCTGATTTAGGTGTTGCTGCTTTTGGTGGTTGCTTCTTTGGTGCTCCCTCGTCAGAACTGCTTGAGTCAGAGCTGGAACTCTCTGCTTTCTTCTGAGGCTGGATTTTGGCTCCAGCTGGCTTTACCACAGGTTTTGCGCCTTTCTAAACAACAGGAGGAAAAACTGATTACCCCTCATGCTCGTGAGAAGAAAATAAGGCTAATAAGATGGACACACACACAGAACGTAGAAACAGCTGTCTTTCATAGAGGTTACCATTTTGATTTGAAAATACCACTTTGCTTAGTGGTCAGGGTCTGAAAATCGTAGGATAACAGCTTTGCTCTGTGTTTTTGTTCCAGAAACACATTGGAACCCTCCTTTGCACATCAGTCTTCAGTTCTGCCTCCTCAAAACGGGACAGCTCTGAGGCTGGCACTGTTCTCTTCTTTCTACAGATCGCACTACCAGGAAGACTGAAAATACTGACTGGGCAACTCTAGCTGGTCTCCTATAGTGTACCATGTTATCACTCCTTCTCCCCTGACATCATTCTTCCTCCCCTCCACTTCAAGACCATGACTGCAGCAAGAAAAAGGAAAGAGAAGATTCTCTGTTTACATAAACACACACATATATATAAAGATCAAACTTACAGTAGCAACTGTAAGTAAATAATTCTTTGCAAAGGAAGTAAGCCCTGGCAGTCTTAGGATAAAAGCAAAGACCAGACTTAGATATGAAACAAAGTGGGTGCTGGACAAGAAATTAATTTTTACCAGGACCAGACCAAATGGCACTACAGAAATGTCTTTTTGCACTGTATCTGCATCAGCCAGGGCACTTCATAGTTCAAGACAACTGAGCCCAATTTCACTCGCAATTCTGTTTGTCAAATTTGCTATTATTCATCACTGTCGAACGTGCATTAAAGAGGCTAGAAAGAAAAGCCAACCTTTGCTGGCTTCTTCTCCTCCTCTGAGTCTGAATCATCACTGGAGTCCTCACTGCTGCTCTCTGCCATCTTGGCTGCAGGAACTGCTTTTGCTTTGGGCACAGCTGGTGCTTTAGCTGCAAATAAGGGACAGCGTACATTGATGACAAGTTAATTCACAATTTTCATGTCCCTGTATCCTGCACTAGTGGGTATTAAGGCAAAAGGATAGATTAAGGTCATTAAAACACAACTGAAGTTCATAACACTGACATTGTTTCTTGAGCAGTGTGTGGCAGACTGCTCCAAAATGGGTAAGCAAAAACATAAAACCAATTCTAGACTTTATCTTTGTCACACACAAACTTAAGTGCAGATGTCTATCACCAGAAAGGATAGCCCACAGAGAAAGAGCACCCCCCCAAACTGAGATAATATTAGCTGGGTCTGCACACCTTTCATCTTGAAGAAACCTGCTGAACAAGTACAGACTGGTGCTTGCAAAGAGAACCACTGCCATGCCGTGTTAATGTTCCAGACACCTAAATGTGCTTTAGCCAAATCCACTTCCCGATTACTGACTGCTTTTTAATAATGTGGAGCAAAAGAAATAATTTTGTCTCATGTTATATTTACAACTATCCTTATCAAATAAGAACCAGATCTAAGTTCAAATTCAGCTTTAGGATGGCTCAAGTTGAAGACATATTTTCTCTATATGTCTTTCCCTCTCCCCACTTATTCCTTCCCTCCTGCAAATCCACTGCTAGACACACACACAGTCTTGTGTACAGTGATCAAGGAAATACATAAGAACAGTTTCAGATAAAAAGGAAGAATACAGCTCACCGCATAGCAAAGTGCAGTAGAGGGATGTATTTTTTGATAGCACTGGTATACGAGCTTGAGAGAAAAAAGGGTCGCAGCCTCACACAAGCAGCAGCTGAGTACAGATGCCTGGCATTTCTCTGGAATGGCTAAAACCTTGTATGGGACACAAACTCTGCTGTGCCTAAATTTTAACAAGCTAAAGGGATCACCCTTAGCTAGAATAAACATATCTTACATGTTACGGGCAAAAGACCTGCCAAAACCGAGATCAGTCAAAACAAACCTAATCCCCGAGAGCTGCTGAAAGACCTTAAAAGAGGTGCTGAAGTTGAGCTCCAAACGCATGTAAGAAGCCACTGCCAAATACAACCCCGGTCTGCAGCGGGGCCGCTCACAAACCTACCTGGCTTCTTGGCGGGGGGCTTCTCATCCTCCTCGCTGGAGCTGTCACTGCTGCTGGCGGACGGCTTCCTCTTCGCCTGGCCGCCGTTGGGGACCAGCTTTCTCTTCTGGGCCGCCGGAGACCTGCGGGCAGAAAGGCTGAGCGGGACCCCGCGGGGCGCGGAACGGGAGGGGCACCCGCACCCCGCGGCCAGAGGGGACTTACCGCAGCCAGTAGGTAAAGATGTCCAGGAGGGAGGCCGAGTTGGGGTCCTGCTCCTTCTAAAGCGAGAGAGGCGGCGTCAGCAAATGTCAGTCAGTCAATCGGTCCGTCAGTCCCCGCCCGCGTCCCGTCCCGTCCCGTCCCGTCCCGCTCCCCGCTCACCGCCGCCGCCTCCCTGGCGAAGGCGCGCGCGGCGCCCTGGCAGCCGCTCTCGCGCAGGAACGCGAGCACGAGGGGGAACAGGTCGCTGGGCACCGCGCGCCGCTCCGCCATGATGCCCACGCCGACACGTGCCGCGCGCGCGCACGCGCCAACGCCTACGTGCGTGCGTGCGCAAACTTGAGCGTGTGTGCGTGCGTGCGCGCGTGCGTGCGCGCGCGCCGCCGCCGCCGCCGCCCCGCCCCTATCGCTGCTGGGTTGCCCGCGCCGCTCCGGGTCTTGGTGGTGGCACGGGCGGAGCTGGGGACAGGGACGCTCCCCTTGTGAGGGGGTGGGCAAAGGCCCCCGCAGTGTCGGCGCCTGCATCAAGGCAACACGTAATGCCTAACGGCTGGCTATGGTGCAAAGGCAGGAGAAGGGCTGCGAGCCCGAGAGTGCCCTCACGGCTCTGGAAGACTGAGGACTTAGACTTAAGTCCACTTAAGCCCCGCCAGCTTACTCTTACTTGTAATCCATTTTGAATCCCTGAAAGGAGAGTGCTGAGGAGCAGGAGCGAGGAGTTAGGGGAATGCAGGAGTAAGGGTGCCCCTGGGAGGAGAACAAGCTTGGGGCTGTGGGCTGCCTGAGTGGTAGCAGAGGCCTCGCCAACGCAGCACAGCCCCGCATGGCCGGAGCGCGCGCGCCGCAGCTAGGTGCTGCCAACAGGATTCGCCGGTAGTCTCAGGAAAGACGAGCTTATGAAGCAGCTGAACCCTTACAGGAACGTACTGAATACTCATACTAAATCTGTACAGGGAACAGAGGGAGTTGGTAGAAGTAACACCATGATCCTAAAGCGGCAAGCTATAAAAGAGAGAGGGGGAATTTGAGACAAGGCCACCTGCGATATAGGCTTGAAGTGCTTCAAGGCTGGAGATAGGGCATGAAACATGTATAGCTGAAGTAAAAGCTGAAGACCCAGGCATAAGTGTAAACGGAGTTTCTGGACCTATAGAAAAGGGAGAATGTGGAAGCCCCAGATGAGGCAGAGCAGGACAAGCTTAGTGTGTTAGTGTACTCAGAAACCTGATAAGGATGAGATTTCATTCAGCTGTTGTACACTGCTGTAGCTTTAGTCACTTTTCCAGGGAAGATTTTTTCTTGCAAAACTGAAGGTTTGCTCTGATAGATGTAGCTCTCTATTCCTGCCTTTGTTATGGATGGCACTTTTCTTGATTTTCTTCAATAGAGTGTGCTATAAAGCTTGCTGAGGGCCAAGCAAGAAGAGAGTCCTGTGTTTAAAGTCTAGATTTAGGGCTGCCAGGGTCAAGAAAGTAGTGGTAGGTAGGCAGTGTTTTGCTTTTAATATTCCCCCTACCTAGCCCTCTGCACTTAACTATACTGCTGTTCTGTGCTGTGTGGGTGTTCTGTCCCTCAGTGCCTAATGAACACACGCAATTGGGTGGGCTCTGTCCTCAGCAAAGCATGCCTGTTGATGGTGTTTCTGGAAGGCCCCACGTTTGCGCTCACAGGGAAGTAAAAGTCAACTCTTGTGGTGTATTGTAACATTCATTTTGTACGGGTGCCATAGCCTGTGTTGCAGAAAAGGGGTGTTCAACTGAGGCTTGGTTAAATATGTTTACTTGTTTTCGTGATGCCCCTGACCTGCCCTGCCCCTGTTATGTATGGAATAACATGGGGCTGTGTTGCAAAAAGGAAACTGTTTGCAGGAACTAACATTTCTTAGTTTTTGTAGTTTCCCTCTACAGTAACCTACAGCTGCAAGCTTCATCTGCAAGACTCAGCAAACTTTTGTGCTTTTGCCTGCATTAGAAAGGAAGAGATGCAGCTTTTGCTGGTGAACTATCATTACTTTAAAGTCCCGGTGTCTGAAGTAACTACTGTGAGGAACCAGGGGAATGACTGACTGTGTTTGCTTCACTGGCTCACTTTGCTTCTCCTCTGGTTAATAAGTATCTTCCTCTCTTGCCCAGCGTTTGCCAGTTAGGTCTGTTTCCCGTGCTGCGTGGCAGCTTCTCTTCAAAGGTGTGTGGCTCTCTAGGTATGTTGCCCTGTGTTGTGCCTGCAGCTCTTCAGATGACCTGGCAGGGAAAGCTGTTTTGTTCTTGTGTTCTCGAAGGCAGTAGTGGGAGATCCCGGGATCTAAAAAGCATGCAAATTCAACTGATTTATGTTGCTGTTTGTGAATTCCTTTGTTCCACTCACCTACTCCTCCTAAGTCTTTTCAGTTCTCCCCATGGCTGCCATATGTCTTTTGTTAAGGCTGCAGGGAGAGCTATGCATAGGATCTTTTTACTATTACGGTGACTAAACTGCCCCCAGCACTCAAGGTGAGGCTGCCCCAGTGCAGAGCAGGGCAGGACAATCCCCTCCCTTGCCTGGCTGGCGATGCTGTGCCTGGTGCACCTCGGGACAGGGTTGGCCCTCCTGGCTGCCAGGGCACTGCTGACTCATGTTGTACTTGCCATCGACCGGGACCACCAGGTCCATTTCTGCAGCACTGCTTTCCAGCCTCTCATTCCCCAGCTCATCTCAGAAGAGAACATTTCCATGGCAGGTCTCTAGCCATTCCACTCTTAGTGACCAAGAAAAAGCAAAGAGAGAGAGAGCATGAATATTCAACTACTTACTGAATCCTTTCCTTGTTACTCCTTGTAAGTACCCAGCAAAAAAAGCAGTGGCTCCAGAAGGAGCAATCTAGTCCTTTTCTTTGGAAAGGGATAAGACAGACCCTTGAGAGTAATGCTGCAGATGCAGCTATGTTCATATGCTGCAGTGAACTGAAGTGAGGAAAGACTTGAAAAGTCAATTTTGGGCAAGGTAAGATGAAATGGTCCCTCTATTTCCTCTTTATTTTTTCTTAATTGCCTCTTTAGGAGATTTATAACTGTTTGTTAGGCCTGCTTAGTGTTTTAGGGTGTGAAGGGGCTTTTGCCTTGATTTGTCATCTGAGTTTTTAGTTGGAGGTTGCTGAAACAACACACTAGCAGTTATTTTACTTAAGCTCATTTGTGGAGGCACATTAATTTCACTTTAGAGGCTTGAGAAGTTTGAATGCTAAAGAGGTTTCCTGTGGGCTTTGCATTGATTAAATAAAATGCAGAGTATCCTAAGTGACACTGACAGACATGGAGAAGCCCTGTGGGTTCCCACAAAGCTGGAAGCTGCCTCTGCTAACCCTCTCTGTGATACTGCAAGGCATTAAAGAGAGGATTTAAAAGCTCATTTCGTAAGAGCATTTTGAAATTCTCATCAGAGAGGTGATTTCATTTTTAACTTTTTATTCTGGAAGTTAGAAGATACAAAGCTTAACAAAGGAAATAATGTGGAACAGTCGTAAAGTCATATGTGTGGTTATCCATCTGTTTTAATAATTCTTAATATATACTTGCTGCTCCATAATAGTAAAATAATTTGCCTAGAGACTCTAGTTTCCAACTAGTTAACTTTTGTCTTTCACATAAATCCCAAGTAGGTTCTGTATTTGCACACTTCTCCAGTTCTTTATTCTAGTGTATATTTTTGGGATGATTCAGACGGGAAAGTTACGGTGTCTTCTTTGCATACGTGGAGTTTCTCATAAGGCTCTGTCATCAGGAAGTGCTTTTTGTCCTGGTACTTCCCTATTGTGAGAGCAAACACTTTGGTTTTGGAAGACAGGCAGTGGCAGTTTGTAAGCTTAAAGTGGGTTTTGAATAAAGAAAGATTTGGAGGTAACAAGAGACTTTGACCAGCTTCTAAGATGGAGTTGATTAGTGTAAAATAGTTGGTTCCTTTCTGCTTGTAACCACCTCTGTTCTAACATTAGTAATGACATTAAACTGCATACAGAATGTCCACTGACTGCTTGGGAATGATTGCCTCAACTAGGAAGCCAGGTTGTAAGGGGTCTGCTTTTGCTGTGCTAAAGTGCATCAATGAAAGATCTCGCTGGTACAAGGGTTTTTTCTAAGTTTGCAAGGGAATAAGCTGAATAATTTAGGCAGAATCTGTTGCTTAGTCTTCAGTGACAAAATTACTAAATTGACTCCTACTCTGAACAATAACAGTGTCCTTCCATTGCTTATTGTCTCTGTACTCAAACATGGGCATAGTCTTACGGAAACTGGTAAATCTCATTTGAAAGACAGAATCTTCTAGATGAAAACACAGAACATCAAGCTACTTAATTCTGTAGGGAACAACTTGGCTTCCCCCTAGGAATTTTCCTTGCTCATAGAAGACACGACAAAACCTAAGTTAGGCATGAGTATAAAGCAGGTATCGGTTGTTCTTTCCCACAACTATTGCTCCAGGTTTCTCGAGACCACTGTATCACTGTAACACAACTTTTCCTCGTTGTAGCGCTGTTTCCTCGGCCACCTATGGAATATGTGATTGGAGCCAGCTGGAAAAGGCAGTTTCTCTCCTTGGAGAAGAGTCCCGCCGAGTACCGGGAAGGCGACGCGCGGCCGTTCAGGAGCAGCCCCGTGCCCGGCTCTGCAGGGGGCGCCGCGGGCGGGAGGCGGGGCCGGGAGGAGCCCTGTGCCGTGCCCTGTGCCGTGCCCTGTGCCGTGCCCTGTGCCGTGCCCTGTGCCGTGCCGGGCGCGAGGGAGCAGCCGTGGGGGGATGCACCGCGTTGCTGCGCCGCCGATGTGAGGGAAGGGGAGCGGCCCCTTCCCCGCCAACCCCGGACCATGGCGGCCCCCGGTAGGTGCCGCAGCTGTCGTGCCGGGAGCCGCGGGGAAGCGGCGGGATTTCTCCGCGCGCTCGTGCGGCGCGGCGGCGCCGGGGTACGCTGCCCGCGCTCTGCCCCGCCGTGCGCCAGCGGCCGGGGCTCACCGCAGCTGCCCCGCGCCAAGGTGCCGGTAAGCGGAGCGTGGCGGAGCCCTGCCCGCTCCTCCTGCGGGGCGGTGCCGCGGCGCGGCTCCGCGCGCCCCTGGCGCTCCGCTGCTGGGGAAAGGGGAGGGGGGTCCGCTCTCCGAGTTTAAGGAACCCTGGCGCTCTTCAGAGCAACGGTGGCTCCTTTGTTCGTAGACGGGCTGCACCGTTTTCCAGCTTGCCTTGCTTCACTTGTCTGGAGCTCAAGGCAGCTGCTGGCAGAGCTCTCCTGCGTCTTAAATGCAATTCGGCTTGGCAGATCAGCGGGCTTTGAGGGAGCGTGTTTCGTAGAGTAATTTGCCCCTGTCCGCCTTTACCACTTGCATGTTTTTCTGTGATGTTTTATGATGAAGTCAATTCTTCCTAAATACGGCTTTATCCTTCAGCACCACTTCCTTTTGGGGGTATGACTTGATGCCCCTTGCCAAGTGGCACAGGATCAGAAGTTGAGCTAGTTTGCGGTAATTGAAAATGTTTTAGCTGACATGTGTGCAGGTAAAACTACCTAGAATAGAGCTGCAAACTCAAGGGGAGAGGGGTTTATACTGTATTGTGTAAGTCTTGGTAAATACCCAATTCGCAAGTTCCTGTCCTTGCAGGGAAGTGTATGGGTTTTATCTAAAAAAGGAAAAAACGTGCCATTCTCAGGGTGTGAAGTAACATTTGCGTTTCATTGACGCGTATCTCCTTGTGATGTAAAAATAAGCTAAACTGAGGCCTCAGGAGACTTGTGGGCGAAACTACTTTTCTCCTTAAAAACAGAAGGTGATTTCACAAAGACCCTTAAAAATAGAATAACTTTACATTAGCATATCATAATGCAAATATCTTGTTCCTCTCTTTGAAGTTTGGTTTGCAGAAGTTTTATCTACTTTGATTCTGCTGTTTCCTCTTGCTTCTTTGCAGCATTTTATTTAAAGTGAAAGTTTTCTATTCCAGTCGAGGTAAGAAGTCTCACTAGGATGTTAATAATTATTGCACGTGATCACTATTACTTTGCATTCCATGTATGCAGAGAATGCGTTTATTTCATCACACATCACTTAAATACACACACTTCAGGTACTGAAATGTGGAAGGTGCTGAGGACTTTGCTTAATGGCCCACCAGCAGTTTCTATCACTTCCTGGAAGTGCTCTCTCTTTTAAGAATTTGGTTATTAAGACGCTTCGAGTTGGGTTTCCTTTATGCCATAGACTATTGTCTTTCATGAGGAGTGAATTCCGCTCTGTCAAGGATTGTTATTTTGGACCGCAATATTTCTGTATCCTCCATACACATGAATCCCAAAACACACTGGAACAGGTTACGTAATGTCTTTCTTATGTAGTCAGAGTTGGAGGTGGATTTTTTCTAGCAGATGAAAATAAATTGCTTGCCACTGCATATGATCGTCTGAGTTGGAGTAAAGGATTTAGTCTCAGTTTTTTACCTGGTCTGTGGACAATGAGAAGTCATGGTCTACTTACGAGAGGTATGTGAAAGATAACGCAGAAAAGTTGTGTATTATTACAGGCCCTGAATGTTCTTTATGGGACCCACAAGTACAATGGAAAACTTTATGATCTGTAAATTGAAAAAGGGTCAAACCTTTTGGCTTATGGAATGAAATGATAGATCATAACAGTTGATAATGTAAGATGTAGTCTTACCCAGAGCTAATATGCCAACTTCCCACAGTATCCTTTAGCTATTTCAGTGGTAATCAGAACCTTATGATACGGCCATAAAACACTATCGCGTGTTTGCTCTGAATTTGAAGATCACTTTACTACTTGCAGACGTAGTTTGTAGATGAGCCTGATTTGCTTCTTAGAGAGGGACTGTGAAGACATGACATGGTCATGCACACTTCTGTTCTCTTGCCATGAGTGTGTGTGATTTTTATTGAATTGTTTCATCCTCTTCCATTCTGTGTGTAATTTGTAGGCTAGGGAAAGCTTTCTATCGTGTTGTTTGTGCTATTTAATCTGTGGGGCTTACACTTTAATTATAGATTTTAGGCATTCCTGCTGTCCTGGTTTGTAATCTCATCAGTTTGTTATCATTCCTGTATAATGAAGTGTGCAGCTAAACACTGAAGAGGCAGTTACAGCTGGAAAGCAGTCTAAACGTTATGGTTTATAATTGCAAACTGCAACAGAACTGCACCTTCATGATTTTCTATGAAATAAATAAATATGCCCTGCATTATTTTAAATAGTGCTGACATTTTGTAAACAGAGGCAAAAGTATTTTTAATACTCTAAGGAATCCAGTGACAAGGTATTGTTAAAATCAAAACTAGATCACACCTGAGAGGGTGAAAGACAGACGTGTGCCAGCCAACCATTTTTCTTCATCTTGCTATTGTATGTAGTGTTCATATATTTCTTCCTTTAATTGAAGACTTCCTTGTGTTTGTTTTTCCAAAACGAACCTGTCAAAAGCATTGTCAAAGCATCCATCTAAGGGCAGGGTTTAAGGAAATAAAGTATTTGGTGTTCACCAAAGGATTTCCCTGTATGTGTACAATAGGCAGAGTATACATTGTGTTTTGAACTGTGCTCTGTGAGGTTTTCTGATGTGTGAAGAATTGTGAAAAACTTCCCTGAAATGTTCTGTATTCTCCATTTATTATACTGTTCCCTGAAGACTGGACAGTAATTGGTGCTGCAAAAGGAGCTATTTGGTTAGACAAATAATAGCATGATCCAGGAAGGAGAGTCTTGTGTCATCCTTCTTTTAAAAGATGATGTTGCAATTGAAGTTATTTCTAGATTTTTCTGGGTTTTTTTGAAATAGTCCTAATGCTGACTTAAGCTTGTGTAGCTCTGCAAGACCCACTTCCAGTATTTTTGCTTATGGACGTAGAGCATTGCTTTGGCTCAACAAGTGGAGTCAGTAATTTTATTTCTCAGTTCTCATTTTAGGAGCATTGTTCCTCAGTTTACTGTATACATGTAAAAGGCTGTAGGAGCTGAGGTAAGAAGGCCTGAGGAGAGCTGGCACAGCTCTGTTAAGGGGAATGGTGGTCTTGTGGAGCAGTGCTAGCTAGGAAATCAGTACCTTTCCTAAACACTAGGTGAAGTTCCTTCCTGCTGGATGCAAAGGTTGCATTGCTCTGGCACGGAACTTGCGGTAAGTCTGTCAGGTTTGCATCCTTTATCTACATATCGGAGAAGGAAGGGATTCTTGGATTCTTAGTGCCCCTGCAGTGCAGTGCGTGTTTAAAGTCAATGGCTCTTCCACCCTGTCTCCAAGCACAGCTGCTTCCTTTAATTGAAAGGCTGGAGAAGGGCTTGTTGGCTCACAGGTATAGTTGTGGAAGCTGTGTGCTTCTTAAAAGTGAATGATAGGATTAGATATCCCATTTTACAGAATGTTAGAGTGCCCAGGAGACCACTACTGATTTTACTGGGGACTGGAGGTGGGACTGCTGCCAGAGAACACCAGGGTAGGACTTTAGGAGCTTTGGGCACACCTCAGAGTGTCATTGCATGGTCTCCCCTCTGCTGAGGTCGGGCTCAGTGGGCCATGGCGCAGTGCGTGGGCTCCATTCTAGGCAGACAATTGTGCTGTCCTTTCCCACTGCGCTGCATGTAAATCAATACAGGGCAGTGAAAGCAGAAGTCTGTGGTACATCTCCATTTCTGGAATAAAACTTGAATTCTGCTTGGTTTTCATGTTTTTGCTCATGTGATTCTGTTGTCTTTGCCAGGTGGTGTTCAGCCACCACCAGTGATATTTTGGCAATAGTGGTGTGCTCACTGGTGTGAAAGCCGTCTTTTTTCACAGCAGTTCTGCACTCTTAGCTTAAAGGTCCTAAGGATTTTGAATCCTGAGGACTCTGCTTTATGAATTTGCTGGATCCTCTCCTTAGGGAATGCTGTCTCCTAGAAGCCTCCATCTGAGGTTCAGGAACTGTATTCACTCACAAATATGCAGCTGTCCTAGTGAATATGTCAGCACTGTATTATCCATGTTCTCCATAGCTAGGATATCATCCTTTCGCTGCTAGAGACTTCATTATTTATGCAGGTAACTGTAACACTAGTGGTTGAGCATCGAGCACATCTCCGTTCTTTACTTCTCAGCTATATCACTTCTTCTGAACTACAGTTTAAAGCTGCTAGTTGTATAGTGTAGGGCTGGGGTCCCTCAGCCTAGACACTGTTTCAGCCTTAATTTTTTAATGAAGGTTCTGGGGAAGGTGGTAGAATAAAGTCTTAGGAGGTTGTGCAATTTTGGTTGAATTTTTCTAAGGTGACTGCAAAACTGTCATCTTCAGTTCTGGTAAATTGACTCTGCAGATATTCTTTTTAGATGCCTAATTTTAGGCATTGCTCTCTGCTTTAATTGGAAAAATTTGTGTTTGCTTGCTTCATGATGGGTTGAAAATGTTGACATTTCTAAAGAGTCAAACTGGAATTAGAAGAAGACGATTTGTTAACAAGATGTGAAATTCTCAGCTCTGAAATTCACCATGGAACCTAAGCTGTAAACCTCAATTTTGGGTAAACTTCTTCACAGGTAAATGGAAAAATTAGATTTAGACTTAAAAGTTTCCTTGAGATTGGTGGGAGAGCACTGCATCATGTCATACTGGTTCAATTTGCATCTGCTCTTCTTAGCAAGCTATTAATATTTTTAAGTGCTTTCGTTCCAGAGCGCAGAAATGCATGAGCATGTAGGTAGAAGCTGTCTCTAGAGAATTTCGGAAGAAGTCGACTTTGAGTGTATTTTGGGTTGTGTTATGGCCACCACTATTGTATTAGTTCTTTCCCTCTGAAGAGAGTGTTTGTCATTTCAAAATTGTTGGGAAAACTTTCTATGACAGTTTTGAGGAAGGACTCTTAACACAGCCTTGTGAAATGTCTGAAGCCTGAAAGAGTGGCTGTGCAGTGAGCACTGGGGCTGATGTTCCCTTAGTTGTATGCATACTTTGCAGGCTATTTGCATTCTGCTGCAATGAGAGCAAGTATCTAACACCACGGGGGCCATAGTGACTTCCTGTAAGCATTGTGTGACCTCGTTTAAATAAAGAACTTTGTTATTTTAGGTGTGTTGTTTGGTGTATGCTTTACTTGGGCATGTGATGATCTGCAATTGTGTTGCAGAGACTCTATAATTGCCTAAAATATTTTGAACTTTATGTGTGAAGGTGAACTCCCCTTTTCAAGCTCGTTTGTTTTGAAGGTCTGGTTTTTGTGGCTTTTTTTTTCGCTATCAGAATGCTTTAAATCTGTAAATCTATGTGTAGTTTGTTTAACTTGAAACTACCTAGGAAATGCTCTTCTTTATAGGAAGGTTTTTAAAGAATGAAAAAACTACTTAAACTTAGTGTAGTAGATGCAAGTAGGCATTCATTCACCCTTAGAATTGCTTTGTGGCTCAAAACAAGCACCTCACTTTGGACAGAACTACTGTTCTTTTGAAACGCTTTGTAGTTTCTGACAGGAATTATGGGGACAGTGCTGTGGGGTTTTTTGTTGCAAAGCTGTGGGTCAGTTCATGGTTTGAATTTAATCCTTTTGCCTGTGATCATCTTGCGCCGGTACAGGAACCCCTGGAGAATGTGATGTACTGATTGTGTACGCAAGTGACGCCACTGAATGGTGTCAGTACCTCCAGAACCTCTTCCTCTTTACTCGGCACGTTCGAAAGCATCGGATTCTGAGCTACCAGCTGGAAGACGACTCTGCCATCTCCCGCCAGGGGCTGGACCTGTTCAGCAGAAGTCGGAGTATCATCCTTTTGCTTTCTGCTGAGCTGGTGCAGAGCTTTTATGTTCCTCACATCCTGCAGAGCCTTCAGGAAGTTTTATGGCCCCCGTGCAAAGTAGTCAAGCTGTTCTGTGGTGTTACGGACTGTGACGACTATTCGACCTTTTTCAAAGACTGGTCTCAGTGGCAAGAACTCACAAATGATGATGAGCCTGATGCTTACCTTGCAGCTGTTGAGAAGGCTATTTCAGAAGGTAAGACTATAGCTAGGAGTTGTGCTTTCTGGTTGGAGAAGCACAACATGATACTATTTATTCTTATTTTAACACTGGTAATGTGCTTTACTTAAGGAGCAAACTAAAGCAAATTGTCCAGCCCTTGTAAACTATAAACTTATGCAAGCAAATTCCTCTGTGCTTGGTCAGTTGGTCCCTAATTCAGGAGAGATTACCAGCAACTGACAGAGAACTTCTGAATTTGAGGTTGTCTTGGGTGCCTGGTTTTGACAGCAAACTGGAAGTAAAATTTTTTTATATTTAAAATTCTGCCTGTAAATACTGTACTCTGCAGTTTGTTGACCCCAATCAATGGAAAATTGTCTTTTGTTTATTTAGTTTAAGGAAGGGAATTTTCTTTTTCTTCAGACTTGTTTCTGTCATGCCAGAACCAAAAAAGGTCTAGTATGTATTCTCTAGCACTGCGCCTAAAATCGAAGATGCAACCATACTGGCAACAGATCACTTTGTTACCTATGCTGAAAAGGCAGAGATTAATTAAAGAATTGCACTCATGGCCTTAAAAATAACCTAACCAGTCTGAAAGTGATCACCTTGTAACTAGCGCAGAGGACTTACTAGCACGGAAGTATTAACCTCTGGAGACTACACAAGCCCAATGTACTGAGTTTTAATTGATTCCAAACTTCCCTAAACTCTTCTAGAGTGTGTAGAATTTCTTTCTCATAGTTTCCATTGAAATGAAGGTGGAGAGCTCTGGGCAGTTGTGCTGGTCCAGGTATTTTTATGACATTGCCATAGGTAGGGTTATAGTATTCTTGTCAGCCTCAGCAAGACTGGAATCCTGCGGCTGCATCTTGGCTAAGATTTATCTCTATTCTGTGGCATAAATGAGGCAGTGTGTCTAGTGTTGTGTACATAAAGATGCCTTATGCCAGGATAACAACTGCAATAATTGTGATGATAAATTTATCACAGTAAAAATAAATTTTGGAAGTCATGATCTTGGCCGAAATGGTTCCCCTGAAAAAGATTATTTAGGGATTATGCTGAAGATGTCATTCTCAGGTAACCAGGTCACAACAGATATTTCTTAGTACGTTTTAAAAATCTTTGTAAGCTGAAGTTTGCATGTCCCTTTCACATACCTCTAAAACATCTTGTTTTCCCAATGCTAGAGCTAAACCAAACCTAGAGCTAAAGTAGTCTGGCTCCTTTGCTTTCAGTCTGGAAGAAGACAGAAAGCAGTGGCTGGACTTTTTTACTCTGAAAAATAAAACTAAACAGAGATTAAATTAGCCTTTCTGACACTTTCTGTCAAAAGCAAAATTTAGTTACTGTTTTCCTCCAAACTTAGGTCTAGAACATGGAACTGATATTTTCTTGACTTTAAATATGTTGTTCAAAATTGGAGACATTTATTAGTGTTAGTGATGTTGCTAAACATACCTGAGGACTGTCAGTTATTTTAGGCCAGACTAGGATAAATTCTGGTGTAGTTGAAGAGTGTGTGAGAATACAAAGAGATGTTGATTCTCAGTCTTTCCCCAGAGGCAGCTCTTGCCACTCTTGCCACCAGTCTTGCTGCATTCTGAGCAGCAGTTCAGTGGGCTGCCTGGCTCTTTAGTTGGCTGGCTGCCAGACATCTATTGCAAAACTTAGTGTAATGCTCTAGTGTCTGACTTCTCCCAGTTGGATATAAAGTCCTTCTCTGTCTGTGCTGCAAGTTAGTGTGTGCTGAAACAAACTGTGCTTTGGCTTTATGTAGATGGTGTTTTGAAAGGGAGTTTGTGCTTTGGATTTTTGTTGCTGTTTCTATATACCAAAAAAAGTCAGCTTATTTTCTGTTTTCTCACTTTAATAAGTGTACATTGATCTCAAACTGACTCCAGTGTATCTAGAAAATATTTGACTGAAAGAAAAAATGAGAAAACTAAAGTCATTTGCTGTGGAGTCTGCTGTAGTATGTTCTAGATAGTTTAGTATGCAAAAATTCAGAATTTCTAGACTTCTGTGACTGTTATAGCAGTCATAGCTGATGTGGCTGTCACCTGCATGCCATGTCAGGCTTTTGGTTTGTGCACATCAGAGCAGTTGCAAAGGTGAGCCATCTGCTCTCACTCTGATTCTTGTGAAGGAAGAACCTGTTCAAGATGGGCTGCTTTCATGGCCAAAGTATTTGGATGAACGTATCAGATCCTGCTTCTGCATGGGGAAAAAATGACTCTGTGACCTCTTCTATTGTGTGATTCTACACAAGTTTTGTGAATGGCCTCAAATGCAAATGTTCTGATTTTTCCCCTGAAGACAGCCCCAGGTGTACATAGTTCCTTTTTTTGGGTGAAACTGTGAAAACTTTCTTCTTGACTGGTAAAAAAAATCTGCTATATGGTTTGGTTGCAGCATGAGTGACTTAAAGTGTTTGTGACAGCAGACCTCTCCTACAGAGAAACACAACCTCTGCTCTGGTCTTAGTTAAGTCTGAATTTTTCCCGGTTAAGGCAGCCCTTAATTTTTACAGCACTTAGCAGAGAAAGTTTATGACCATATTTGTATTGGTTTAGGTCTGTGTGTCTTCCTCCGGGAAGCACTTCTCTTCACATGCACTCACCTGTTCTTCTAACAGCAGGGTCAGTACACACTGAAAAACTAGGCCTGATGCTAAAATGGCTCAGCTTCAGTTCCTAATTGCTGAATCCTGAGCTAGTGAGGCAAACAGTACAGGACACAGGGCAAATTCTCCTCCAGAGGCGGCACACTGCCCCTGTGCAGGCTGTGCTGTTGCCTCTAGTGCAGCTGTTGGCTGCGGTTTGTTTAGGGCATCATGGGAACATGACACTCCCAGACATCACATGCTGAAACCCATTTTAATTTTTATTAGTTTAGTATGAATTCAGAAATGAGGAAGCACTCATCTAGACTTGTTGAAAACTGTGTGCTGATGCTGACTCTTGCTCTCTTGTAGATGGGGTATTTTTACTTCTTAAGTTTCTCACTTTTGGCAAACTACAGAGCACATGAAGGTTTGCATTTGCAGGTACTCCTGTTATCTGTGGGGAAATTTTTCAGGCTATGCAATAACTGAGCTAAGGGGATGGAAATCACAGAATTATTAAGGCTGGAAAAGATCTTCAAGATGGAGTCCAACTACTAACCTAACTCTGCTAAGTCTACCTCTAAACCATGTCCTTCAATACCACATCTACATGGTTTTTTAGACAGTTCCAGGGATGGTGATCCCACCACTTGCCTGGGCAGCCTGTTCTGATGCTTGACCACCCTTTTAGTGAAGAAATTTTTCATAGTACCCAATCTAAGCCTCCCCTGAAGCAGCTGGAAGCTCTTTCATCTTGTCCCATTGCATGTTGCCTGGGAGAAGAGATCAACCCCCACCAGTCTACAGCCTCCTCTCAGGTAGTTGTAGAAAGCAGTACACACCAGCTCAGGTCCAGCAGGGTATGGTCACTAGCCAGGGTGCAGTGACCAGCCTGCTACTTAACCCCCCTTGCCTGGCTTGTGAAAGCTCTGCTGTGGGCATTGAACAGCTGGCAGTCTAAGCCACACAGTTGGAGTCAGTGACCTTTCTCTTCCTCGTGTGTTCTCAAAGCTCAGTTGACATTTCAACTGCTCCCGTTTGTTTGTCCCTACCTACGTTGTTTTGAAACTTTTCAAATTTCCCACTTTAAAAGTTGACATTTCCAAAGCATTTACTAATTAATCAGTGGCTTTGAGCTGTTTGTATCCAAGCCATCTCTTGCAGGTAAAAACACAGGGAAGTCCACATCTGCCTGAGATTGCTAGGGTGATAACTGAATATGACAGCAGCTGTGAACTGTGCTGCTGAAGGACGAGTGCAGCCTTGGCTGAGCAGAGCTCTTGTGCACTGGAACAGACAAGAATGAAAGATGAGTACCCACAAACTTCTTGTTTGTGAGAGGGTCAGAAGATAGTGAAAGGAATTATACAGTGAAGATGGAGGGCTGTGGACAGTTAGAAGGAAGATGAGAGGTTTTTTTGAGCTCTGTAGATCAGGAAGAGCTGAAATGTTATTCCACCTACTGAGGTGGAATTGAGAGATGCCAGAGACAAAGGCAATGAGCTTTTTTGAGGGGGAAGTGGCATAAGAAGAACCTCTTAAGCTGTATAATTCTTCCTCCTGTTCATGTCAAGGAATTGAATTAAATTCCTGGCTTTCTTCTGTTGCACTGATGAAACCACAGATGGAACTTGAGAGCATATCATTCAGTCTGGAAGGGACCTCTTGAGATCATCTAGTCTAACCTTTCTGCTCAAGCACAGTTAGATAAAGCAGGTTGCTCAAGACCGTCTCCAGTTGAGTTTTGAATGTCTCTGCAGGTAGAGACTCTGTGGGTCTTCACAGCCTCTCTGAGCAACCTGTTCCAGTGTTTTACCACCCTCAAGAGTAACAAAATGTTTTCTTGTGTTCAGATGGAACTTCATGCATTTTAGTTTGTGTGCATTGCCTCTTGTCCTGTCACTGGGCACTATGGAAAAGAGTCTGGCTCCCTCTTTTTCATTTCCTCCCATCTTACCAATATAAGAGTCCCCTGAGTCTTCTTTTCTCCAGGCTGAAGAGTTCCAGCTCTTGTAGCCTCTTCTCTTATGAAAGATGCTGTGGTTCCTTAATCATTTTTCTGGTTCTGTGCTGGGCTCAAGCTGTAAAAATAGAGCAACCTTGGAATAAGCTACTCAGAATTTAAGGTCATGTTGGACAGATGTTCTCAAGTGTTTCTCAGCCCAGATAGATGAAGTTGTAGTACATGGGAGATTCTCTTCAGCTTTACACTTCTGTAATTATTTGATTGCTAACTTTTGCTAATAGCTGCCATTTAGGGCTAGAGACCTAAATTCACAATTTATTTTAAAGTTTGGCAGGAACTGCCACATGGTGTTTACTTCTGGGTCTCAGTGCTCTGTGGAGAAATATATTCTGAGTAGTCCTATCTCAGCTACATCCAACATTTACTTCTGCCAGCTTATCGGAGTGGCCTTGAAGACATGAGGTGGTAGCGTGCAGTTCTCTCTCCCTCCTCTTTGAAGGGGTAAAATTAAGTGAATTCTTACAACTGTATTTTTCTCTGTTCTATTGTGTTGAAACATAAATGTGGTTCCTTGACCCTGCTCACTGAAGAGGAGCAGGTGAGGTATTAGTCAGCCCTATGGGTACAAATGAGAGCCCACTTCGTTACATGGGAGCTGGGCAGCCTGGCTGCTTCTCACTGCCTGTCAAGGAGGGGAAACTTTGACACTCTTGCACAGGAGTTCAGGTTGAGAGAACATGCTGGTAGTGTGCCTCTCCATGCAGAGTATGGGTATACATGACTGATGCTGGAAACTCAGAGACTTGAGAGCTGGTTAAAGCAATTGGAGAAAGCTTAACTAAGCCCCCAAGTGATACTGTGAGTTCTCTGACAGAAGTGCATGGATGTTCTTATCCATCTGTAGCATATAGGATGAAGCAGTTAAAATAGTCTTCCCAGCTGTAGGATTGATGAATTGTTTGTCATCAAGGTGTTTCCTAAAGTTCCAGTTTATTTACAAATAAAGCAATAATTCATGAGTTTTCTTTCATGGCAGTATAAAATTCAAGCAGTGCTAGTATAGGTGCATACTAGCTTTCTAAACAGAGACAATGCAATGATAGCCCAGAAATAGTAAAGGACAGAAACTGTTGTGGTTAAGAAGCTCTAGACTATAATATGCACCTTGTGGATACTAATCATATTTCTCTGTAGCTTGTGGTTCTGACAATCTCCTCACAGGTTGCTTTATGGTGATATCTAAGACTAATTCTAGGTGTCTGCTAATGAGAACTGCAAGGCTTTAAGACACTTGCTTAAAGTAAGAGCCCAGTGACCATCACTGATCACATTCAAGTCTGGAGCAGCAGAAGTAATTTCTGAAAAATCTTGGCCGAAGTATGTGGTCAAGCCAAAGATGCTTTACAGAGCAGGTCTGAAAAGATGTATGGAACATAATTTAGGTTATTTTGCAGACCTTGTGTACTTAGACAGTTGTTTTGCTTCCAGGGTTGCATTTTTGTAAGATTTTCACGGCTGTTTGTTATTACCTCAGAAAACTTTTGCCATGTTTTTCAAAAGTGACTTCGGAATAACAGTGTATCTTGAGTTTCCTGGGGGAAGTTTCATCAGTGGCATAGGCTGACCTTAGCATGGAGTGCTGCAAAAGAGTATCTGCCTCATTCTCCACCCTTCATCTGTCTGGATGATCGGGTGTGGTGTTGAACTGCAAGGGTGGTATTCCAAGAGAAATTATTTGAAGGAGAGGGAAAGCGTGACTGCCCTTTCAGTAGTAATGTGGTCTTAGATCTCCTGAAACCACTTGTAGAACCACACCTTCAGTCAAAGAGTAATCTCCTGGTGGGGTATTTCCAAACAGCTGCCCAGCTCTCTGAGGTGGAGTTCCAGACTTGTAGGCTTTTATGGAGACTGTCTTTTTTGTCATGCAAGCGTTACACATTGAGCTTAAATTGAAGCAAGGAAGTACTAAATGAATCAGTAAGTTGGATGTTCATGTTTCTTACCTGTGGCTTCTCAGGAAGACTTGAATCAGTGATGAATATGTGATTCTTGGCACGCTTGGAAGTCACAAGAGGCATGCGTATGCCTTGTCAGTATGTGTTGTCTCTTTCTGCCAGAGGCAGTGGAAGTGAACTATTCCAGCCTCTCTTGCTTGAGATTTTGGTCATGTACACAATGTCTGTTGTCTGGGTGGCCAGAACCCTGCTTCTTCCTCAATGTCTTCCCTGTCTCTGTCTTGTTCCTGTGCACCCCAGATAGTTCTTTAGGTTTATACACTTGATCCAGCCGCAAATTGACCACTAGACCTGCAAGACCCTTAGCAAAACTTGACATAGTAAAATACACCTTGTTTCCTTGATGGAGGATGAGGAATAGTTTATTGTAGTTTCAAACTTTGCACATCATATTAAACATGACTATGCTTTTTGTTGAATACAAAATCTGTTTGTAGGTGTTGTGCTTTTAGATAAGCTGTTTGGGGTGAGGGGTTTGGAGAGAAAGGGAAGATGTCCCATACTTTATTTGTTCTGTGTGAACAGTTTTATAAAGTCTTACATTTTCCTGGGTTTTGCTCTTCTCACTTGCTGTTTTTCTGCATGCTTCTCTCTAGTCAGTTGAAATGGGAAATGTTGCTTCAGTATAACCCGGTTCTGAGGGCTTATCACAAGATGTTTCTCTGATCAGCATTTATCTCGTTGGTAAAGCAGGGTCTCTGTTAGCATGATGAAAGAGTGCTAACATTAGAGCTTTAATGCTTTCCCTGACTACTTGTCAGTACTTTGTCTGCTTCTTGAAAATGTAGCTGGAGTTGCTCTGGGAGACCTAATGTCCTTGTTAGCACTTGGGAAAGGATACTGGCAAGTTGCAAGCTCAGGTAAATGCAGGAGCTCTCTTTGAGGGTCTTCCCTCTTCCTCCAGGCATAGTGAGATGAAAATCTGAGACCTTGTGAGAGCTAACTGTCTCAACTGGTTGATGGACAGAATGGCAGGTGTTTACAGATGTTAGCGAGGGGGTGGTCTGCCCATGCAGAACTTGGAGACAAGCTGTTGCCCAGTTGTGCCATAAGCATTAATATCCATGTGACAGAGTGATCTGGGCAGACTGCTGACTTCTTCCAGGCATTCACATGTCCTGTGGTGTAAGGGCTGACTTGTGAGAAACCACAGCTGTCAGCTCCATGCCGATAGCCTGCTAGCTTTGCCAGGAGGAAACGGATGACAGGGCGAGCTGTGTGTGCCCTACAGCAGCAGGTCAGAATGACTGGCTGCTTCATATGAGTTTCTAAAGCTGCTAAATGGCTCTTGAAGCACATGTTCGTGCCTATATTTTCTCTGGGCTTTTCCAGGGTGAATTTCTGCAGGACATCTGTTCAGGGAGCCCAGCAGGGCAAGTGAGAAGGGTGTGGGGCTGCTCTCTGCAGCTCAGCTGCTGATGTGTCCTGGAGGGGGGCATGTTCCTCAAGGGGAAATGTGGTTGAGTTTCTTGGACCACATCTCCTCCCCTTGCTGCTATTCTCACAAGTATTTCACAGACTGTCAAGTGAGGCCTAAGGTAGCCTCTGTTTAAAGGGGAACAGAAAGGGAGAGCCTTTTATAACCATGAGCTGTTGACCTACAGCATATGCTCATGGAGAAGCTTAATTCAGGTATTCACTTAACTTTAATGAGTCTGTTGATCTCCTCAGTGATGGCCTCTCTAGCCTGGGTGTTATTGCGATGTTGTAACTGCTGAATCTGTATATGCAAATGGATTGTCATTACTCAAGTATCTTAGTGAGTGGGAAACCTGATCTAACAATGCTTTAGAGCATGGAATATTACCAAATGTAATGGGATGGTTACCTCTTCCAGTGCTTGCATGTTCATGAGTCAGTCACTAGCACACGATTGGAACTTGCAAGATGAATCATAGGATCTCTTCACTGCTTATGTGGGAATTTGGTACTTCACAATTTCAGTATTTTCTGAATGAAAAATCAGCTGAATAATTCATCCTCTGAGTGCCTGTGCCTTCAGCTGTTAATCCAATTACTGATTAACATTGCGTACTTCTTCCTGTATTACCTAACAGCTCTGTGTTCACATGACCTCCGGGCAGTCAACTCTGTTGCAAGAATGCAGAAGTGCAATGCCAGAACTTCTTAAAAGCTCTAGTTATTCTTTATTTGCTAAATTGCTTCTAGTATCAAATAACGCCGTTAAAGCAGAGAGACCAGGGGGCTTGTTCTCTTCTGGGGCCTCCTGCTCCCCCCCCGCCTCCCCCCCCATCCTCGCTTACTGTGTATGTTGTAGCTGAGATCCACAGCTTTGCCTAGAAGGACCACATGTTGGCCAAGTGAGGTAAAAATTACCACACTAATGGTTCCATATTGGGTTGGGGATGAAGCCCTGAGGATCAGGATGCTGGCAAGTGTCCATTTGTGCATATGTTGCAGGAACATCAATGTATTGCTGTGTTTTGGTCATCATTGGCTCTCTCATCTGCTGTAAGCTTAGTCTGTCTGATTTAGTCATACTGGAAGTAACCAAAAGATTACAGAGACACCATTCTGGTAACAGTTGCCTCTTCTACCCAAAAGACATGGTGCGTTGCTCTGCATATGCCAAACACCTGATGTGATAGGTATCATATAAGGGGAGGATGTATGACCAGTGCTTTTTCTCCTGTATGCAGCAGGGCAGCCTGGCACTCCCAGGTGGCAGTCCATGTTTCTCTAAGAGGAGGGTTCCCAAAATGTGTCTGGTTCTTGCAGCTGATGACTTTGAACAGTATCAATTGAAATACTGAGTTTGAACAGTATCAATTGAAATCCTCGGTTAAATTTCTTTAGTACTTTGTACCAGTCTGAAAATCCCAAAGACCACCTTCAGTACAGACTTCAGCCTTGTGTCAAAGCAGTTGCTTAGTCAAATCTTCAGATTTGGTGCAGTATTAAAATCTGTTTGCTAAATTACATGTACTGTTCTAGATTTGTTTAAGAAATGTTGATGTTAGTGGTCATGCCTTACTTGAACTTCAGAGCTGCAAATTTTTGGCTCTCTTCTTTCTACAGCAAACATTAAAGTAGCAATCTACTTGTACTCACGTGAGTAGGTTTATTTGCCATGTGGAGAGATTCACATACTTAGTTAAGTGTGTGTGCTCCACAATTTGTGAAAAAAATTTCAGCTGAATGATTTGCTCAAGTTTTGTGGCTTAAAACTTGTCTCCTGAAAGCAAAGTTGATTTCATGTAATTCCTAAAATCCCATTTAAATGTATAGAAAATACTTCTTGAAAAAGTGTGTGACAAAGCACTTCAAATATCCTAAGTTTAAGTCTTTGGTGGTAATAACAATTATAATAATGAAGAAGTCTAGATTAAAACTCCTGACTGACTTCTAGCTTCAGTTTGGAACTAGGAAGACATGAACTCCTAATGGTTGCCCACTTATAGTAACTTTGGCTCTCTTGATTTATGGAAAATTGATGTACTCAGAGGTTGGGGGATTCTGAGTGAAATCTGAATTTTCGGCAGCTTCACTGTAAGGATGCCACAGGTTTGACAGCACAGTTCATCACTTAGGTCTTTCTCATCAGGACTGAGCATTTTAAATACAGTATTTCTTACTAATACAAGTAAGATTTTATCTGGTAAATAATTTGTACTACTCTTTACAGATCTGTTTTATACTAAGGAGTAAATAATACTTAAGTCCAAAATATTGTCTTAAATCCTTGGCTGCTCCACAGTCTTACAAAGTTTGGAAAATTCTGGCCACAGGAGATAGTTTTAAGAAATCATGATAGTCTTCTGACAAAATGGAGTCAGTGACTTTCACCCTCTGTTGTGGGAGATGGGGCAGGGGAATGGTGTGAACTATGTGAATCAAGAAGTAGGAACTAGCTAAAAAAGTGTTCTAGTAGATACATAATTGTCTTTTGTTTCCTTTTTCTAGGTGAGAACAGTATTTCCTGTCAGGGATAGGTAATCTGTTTTCATTCTGGCTAGGTTTTTTTTCAGCCAGTGGTATCAGTTCAGTTTGTTTGCACTTCTATCTATATCCATGCTGGTTTTGGGAAATGGGAGTGAGAACGTTTTGTACACACATATTGTTGGCTTACATGTGTTTATTCTGCTCTTGATTATGTTTGGGTAAAGTGCTGTTGCTTTTCAATGCAAAAGTTCTGGTACTTTTCAGTTTCACTCTTGTGTAGATACTGGAGCTTATGGTTCTTGCTCCAGGAACCAAACCCCTTCTCAACCACTGCTTCATGTTTTATTTTTTGATGTAATAATGAACTTGGGAGTTAGGGTAAGCAGGATTGAGAAAATTAAAGATGCTACTGAAAAGACGGAAAAGTTGGTTTTCATCTTTTACTTTCAGAAAGACTAAAGGCTGCTGCCCATCCTACAGTGTATCAGAGTGCTGCTTGAGTCAGATGAGTTCAGATGCTGATCATTATTATATTACACATTCACATGCTAATTTTCCTATCAAATGTGAGAGGGCACTATCAGCTCAGCAAAGAATGCCATTGTTGTTTGTTCCATAAGCATATTCAGTGCTACTCTACTGCTTTTATGTCTTTGTGAATTTCCCCCTCAAATCCTCTTATGGGAAAAAAGGGGAAACTCTGTAGTTACCCTTTCTTCACCTAGATCCCCTTTTCTGAGCATTACTTTGAGAGGAATAGCAAGTTCCACCCCACCTCCTTCATGGCTATTTTTCAGGATGGATGTGTGTGATAGGCATCTTCAGCAAAGGGGAGTGATGTAACAGGACTCTGTATACCTTGCTTTAGATTCAGGCTGTGACTCTGTGACTGATACAGAAACAGAAGACGAGAAGAATCCAGTTGACTGCCAGAGACCTGCCATGAGTGAAGAGCATGAATCATCCAGGAGCATTGGGGACTGTCCAGTGGTGCAGCCCAACCGCATACAATGTGGGGTACTGTATGTCCACTCCTTGGGCTATGTTCTTACTGTGAGCTGGTGCAACCCATTGTGCTGCTTTATAATGGTCAGCTTTATAGGTCTGGAAATTAGTCCTGAATTCTTCTGTCACCTTCCTGCTCAGCCCCCTGTCCTCCATGTCTCTGTTTCATGGGCTTGGCTCCCTATGCACAGGGGTAGCTTGGTAACATGCAGCGCTTAGTGCTGCCTGGGCTGTGGTGTCACTTAATGGCTGTCTCATTAACACAGCTGCTTGGCTTGGGTGCTGTGAGACTGGTTCACACTCTTCTCTTCCTCCGTTCTGGTAGCAAGTGGAGTAAGGTGACTGCAATGAACTGATTAACTCCACAGTCAGGATCCAGTCTAATATGGCAGTTGTGGTGTATGCCTTGCAAGTGACTCTGAAAAGCTTGGATCATGGTTTCTTGTCTGAAAAACAGCACTTTTTAGTATAGCATTTCCTCAGATGGAAAGAGTTTAAGTTTCTTCCTCTCATTTCTGTTTAGAATGTGTCTGTGCTGCTTAAGGGAAGAGATAGAGTTGAAACTAAGTAATTTTATAAATCTAGCCTTAATCTGTTTATAAATCTATTTAATAAATTTGGAGTTTTATCAGCTTAATACTTGTATCTGTACTGGTGCAAGCTGTAACAGAAGCCACCTGCCCAGTTAGTCTGTGACTGGAAGATGCTCCTGAAAACAATTCAAAACTGTGAAAATGATAGATGGTAATTGATGTGTTAGTTGCAATGAGAACAAAATCCCTAGAAAATGGACTTAACCAAGTAAGTGTTTTTATATTGTGAATCTGTGTGTTGTAATGCCTTTTGTTTTAGGTGCACACAACAGTTTATATTATCATGAAATGTAAACTAGACGGTGAAATGAAAACTGAAGTTGAATTTTCTCCAGAGAATGCATCCTCTGTGCGTGTGTTGGCTGAGATGCAGAATGAGTACACAATCTCTGTGAAGGCTCCAAGTAAGCTGGACTGAGATTTTTTTTTTTCCCCCCCTCCTTCCCAAATGCTTACTTTCTATCTTCAACCTGCCTGTCCTGAGAAGTGCCAGAGGGATAAGGGTAAAGGTTGCAATGCAGACAAACTTGAGTCTGGAAAATCTTGGACTTGCATTCTCACCTGTGATACTTTTGTGATGAGGAACTGAGAGAGACTGCTGCTTGTGGGCTCTGTTTTTCCCTCAGCAGCAGTAGGGTTGCAGGGTGGAAACACCTTGCTGGGAGTTCTGAGAACAGATTGCAGCATGTAGAGTACTTTGAACTTAGCTGTGTGTTATGACCACCACCACGTTAGCATTGCCAGGGCACCAAGAGAGAAGGTAAGTGCCAGTAAATAATTACATGACTATAATGGCATGTGCTTAATGTGTAGTGATCTCTGTGATCAGAGCTGAAATTGTTTATTCTGGCTTGTCTTTTAATATAGAGCTGTTCTGTCGCTCTAAATATTTACATTTACAAAACTGAAGGTTGTCTAAACTTTAGGTCCACCAAACTTTAGAGGCATAATTTCAGAGCCTTAAAGATTGATATTATTTTCCCAGCATTATTTTATTTAATCTACTTTGGTCTGTCCTCTTGAAGAGTCATTGTGCCATTCTCTCTGAGAATAGAGACTAATTGTCATTATAGCAACTGCCATAAAGTCAGTGAAGTGGGTTGATTTAGAGAAGGTGACCTCACCAACATATAAAGGCTTCATTTAATCTGTCTTAAAGTCAAGACTTACAATATAAACACTGACTTGGAAACTAACTTGTACTTTGAATTATAAACATGACCTTCACATTGATGGAGTATACCATGTAAGCTCTGAAGTTTCTAACAGTAAGAGAAGTCATGTTTAATTCCTTTGTGTTGATAACTGTTTTCATCATTTCCTGAGTTGTTAACAGGGAAAGACTAATTTCGGTGGGGTTCAAAATATCTGTGTTTCTAAGAGAAAGTTCAGACTTACAAAATGCACGCTAGACAAAACATCAAGAAGCTCCAAGGTGCAGGTAAAAGTTGCATGAGTAAAGTTGCAAAGCTGGAATTCCTTTTAACTGATTTTATTCAGAGACTTGTGAGGCTGACAGAGGTTGCAAAATCCTTAGTGACTTTTCTGATTTCTCTCCCCTTCTTCCCCAGCTCTTTGTATTTATGGTACAGCTTTATAGACGGCTCTAGAGAAGCCAGGGGTGGAGAGATGTGAGGCTTTCTAGTTTGAGGTGGAGTACTTTGACCATTAGTGGTCCAGTCTACTGTTAGCAGAGGACCTAGTAGTCCTTTGGAAGGTAGTTCCAAAGTACTTTCCTACCTAGTGTTCCAAGATCATGACTCTTTTCATGACTTCATGAATTCAATATAGCAGAAACTGTTTTGGTGTTTGTCTGGTGGTATATCCAAACTGCTCCTGTCCTCACAGTATGTCATGCAAACTCATGCCCATTGTTTGTTCTAATGGTGATTCTTGCTTTTTCTTTTCAAAGATTTAACCTCTGGGACGGTGCCTCTGCAGATATATTCAGGGGGCTTGATGGTGGGAGAAACAAGTGTCACTTACCATACTGACATGGAGGAAATCAGCAATCTGTTGGCTAATGCAGCCAACCCTGTACAGTTCATGTGCCAGGTAAGGACTTTAGCAAACAGCTGCTTTGGAAACCAGCTCTTTCAGAGGCTAGACAAGTGGGCATAAGCACAAGTGCTTGCCATGAAGTACCTCTTCTGAAATGAAGAAATGCAAGATAATTTAGGGATTTTCCCCTTACTCTAATATCCCCTTTTATTGAAATATGGATGTTTTTTTCTGTCTCTGGAGCACATAGCTGGCTAGGGTGAAGTCAGGTTATCAAACTAAGAAAAAAAAATGCAGTCAACCAACACTCACATTTAGACCTTGATGACTTCAAAAGGTTGGAATGACAGAACTTGACATAACAGGAAGTACCAAAAAGAAATGAATTGTTTTGGAATTTGTACCTAGGTGTTATTTAAAAATATGTAAATAGTAGCAAAAATTCATCCATCCATCCATCTGGAGGAAGCAGAGTAACAGTAAAATGATTTATTGATTCTTAGCACTTACTTTTTCCGTACAGCCACTTAGTTTTCCTGTTCTATTTTGCCCAGTTGGGGTACCTGAACTCTATTAGAGGGGTAGAGCTTGCACAAGGAAGTTTCCTGCTATGTTGCCCTGTTGCTTGCCTGCATGTTCCTGATCTGCCATGTAGTGGAAGCCTACAGAGTAGCCTTGTTAGTCACCAATGTACCTGGGGCGGGGGAGACTGTTTCCCTTGCTTTTTAGTTCAAGGTGTGGAGCAGTTGGTACTGGTTGATGCCTCTGCTTAGGGAATATGTATGCTTCTCAGTGGCAAAGAACCAGTTCAAAAGCCAAACCCAGAGCGAGTACCAGAACAATTCAAAATGGACTAGCGCATCCTGAAAGCAGGAGTGGCATTTCATTGGAACAATTTCAGAAGTAAGTGTATACCTGCCAAGAAAGTAGGAAGCAAGCTTTCTGTGCTTCCAGTTGCATAAATGACGTTCTCATTGTGCTCTGTCTTGAGTATACTGTTCTCATCTGTTGAGCTTGATGATACTGTTTCTGCACCAAGAAGCTATCCAAGTTCTTTGCTTGACCTGAACATTTCTACCTACTGTGTTTATACCTACTGTTTTCTGATCGTGTTAAATAGTAAAAAACACCATATAAATCTCACCTTCACTGAATCTCCAGACTCTACCAAACAAAATTGCTTTCCATTTATTTGTAGGCCTTTAAAATTGTGCCATACAGCATAGAAGCCCTGGACAAACTGTTGACTGAGTCACTCAAGAAGAACATTCCTGCCAGTGGTCTACACCTATTTGGAATCAACCAGCTGGAAGAAGAAGATATGACAGCAAGTAAGTTTAAAGACTCTTGGTTTATTTTTAGGTTTTGTTTCTATCAGTTCTTTTACGTTGAAGCACCTTAATACTGCAGTGTGTAGTACCTGCACAGGCTGTCTCAAAATCTTGTATCTCAGCCAGGAAGCTAAATTTCTGATGATGTCTGTAGAAAGGGGATTGCCATTTGAGTCAGGTGACCCTTTTTTAATTACATGCATCATTCTCACTTCCCTGCACTGTGGCAGATGCTGCTATGTAGACAGCTTCAAACCAGAGTGATAAGATGATGCTCCCCAAATGTCTCCCAGGTTTTCTGCTTTGTTCTTCTCTCTCATGTGCCATTGCTCCACAGCCCAGTCCTTTTCCCCAAACCCCATAACTCTGAAGTGCTCAGTGGGCACTGAGCAGTTGGGTTGGTATGCAGTCTTTTTGTAATGATGGTCTAAGAAGTCCTTGCAAACCTGTGATCCTACATACATTTAAGCTATTACAGCACCATATTCCCCACTAAATGTTATAGGACTTAAGTCTGGAGATTGTGCAGTTAGCTCGATATTTTTTGAAGCCGAATATATACTTTTCAGGGATTTCAAAAGTGCTTTGTTCTGTGTGTTTGCTGTGTCTGTTTCTCACCTACTGGTTCTGTTGCTACTAGAGAAAAACTTGGGTTCTAATGGGCTCCTGCTCTCACAGATCAGAGGGATGAGGAGTTGCCAACACTGCTTCACTTCTCTGCAAGATACGGGCTGAAGAATCTTACTGCCTTGCTGCTTACATGCCCTGGAGCACTGCAGGCCTACAGTGTAGCCAACAAGTATGGCCACTATCCAAACACCATAGCAGAAAAGCATGGCTTTAAGGATCTCCGCCAATTCATTGATGAATATGTGGTAAGAGGAAGCAGAGCAGTCCTTCTGCCTTGTCCCACACTGGGTGCAGGCTCTGGCACCGAGCTTGGCGTTTAGTGTTACTTCAGCAGGAGTGATGGGGTGATAAAGCATGCAATGTGTTGTGGTAGGGTGTAGAACACAGACGTGCAGCCACACTGAAAGCTCTCAGGCTGGAGGGTTAGGTACGTCTCTGGAGCCAGGGAAGTTCCTGGGGCTTTTGCACACAGTAGAGACTGCCATGCTGGCTTCCTTTCATCCATCCATCTAATGAATTTTCTGTGGGGATGTGGTTGGTGCCTGGTGTACTCTTCTAATTCTGATCCTGGGAAAACAGCCCCTTCATTTAGGGAGTAATATGGGAACAGAATATGTGTGGGAAGATATAATCTGAGGTGCTCTCTGACTAGCTGTAGTACAGTCAGGATTGCTTACTAGCTCATTCACAGCTGATCTGTGTAGTCTGCCTGTTCCACTTGATACCCATTTCTCCCTGCATTGATATAGCTGTCCATTCCCTATTTGTTCTATCAGGGATCCCAACTGACAATTTATTTCTCTTTGAGCTAACCCTGCCCCCAGAAAACAGCACTCTGACTTTGCCAGATTATGACATGGACCTGACTCCAGCTGCGCCAAGCAGTTGTTTCTGTGCAGTACTTGGGTACTTGCGTGGAGTTTATCCTTTTGTTTCAATTTGAGCTGTTTCTGGCCTGTATGCTTCAAAATAACAAGGAGCTCTGTGACTCAGATCACATGAATTCTGTTTGCCTTTGCTTTAGGTGGAAAAGTTGTGTTTAATTGTCCCTAACATTGTTTGAATGCTGGGTGATAGATCTGCCAGCTTTCATGTGGTTCTGCCAGCTAATTACAGTGGTGTTTAAGCCTGTTTAGGAGGCATGGGTAGTTCTTGGACTTAGGCCTTGCTTCTTGACATTATACATTAGAGCTAAATAAAAGTCATTCCATATTCTGAGATTAGGAGGGCTGCAGAAACTATGAATTGTGTGACCAAAATCTTTGCATTGGGGTATGTAAGAGATGTGCAAGAAGTCCTTCCAACCTCTTGTTGCAGTACTGTGCTCCTCCCATATTCTATCCGCCAGCACAGTGACCAAGCTGTGTTAAGAGTAGGTCCTCCTTCCTGACTGTCAAGCTGTCTGTGCAGCACAGTACCAAGCACACAAATCGTCTGCACCAGTGTGACAACTGCAAGGTAGTGACCAGTATCATAGCAGTATGGATGGCTGAAAATCCCAGTGAACCCCTTTACTCACCTGATTTGCTCTCTGGCAAAGGTTCCTCTGCACATCTGTAAAGCATTGCATGAGCTACTGGCCTGACCCATTTTGACGGTGGAGGCAAGCATGTGTAGACAGCTTTGACACACGTGCCCTGTGGATTGAGCGCCCATGAGTTGGCATTTGTGGATGGAAGAATATCTTGTAGAATTGCAACTGTTAAGACAGCTGTGCTTGTGACATAATTCGAACTTGGGAAGGAGGACAGGATGAAGCTTTACATTTTGCTCCCTTCTGTGTGATTTGGTGAAGATCTGCCTTTCCCCTCTGCTCTGTGTTGCAAATATATAAGAAAGGGTTCTGCTCTCTTGTGAATCAGAAATTGCCTGTTTTACATGAACTGCTGCCTGCTGTGAGGTTTCCTGTTAATATCACAGAAGAGGGTCTGTGTACTCCCACTCTGGGTGTTACATGCTGCTGCTAATGCCAAGAAACTGAAACTGAATCTACATCAAAGCTAAAACTTCACTATTTTGCAGGTGCTCTGTGTGTGGTAAGCTTTCCCCCTTATGGTTAGCTATGCTTGCCCCAAAATAGCATTTGACAAGCATTTGTATTTTTAGAATGATCTGTGCTTATGTTCTGGGAGTTTGCAGGCATTGGGTAGGACATGAAGGTGATGTCTGTAATGAAGGTGAGAGGCTGTAATGGCTACTCAGAATGTGTCAGCACCCCTTGTTTTGGCCTTTTTAACTTATTATTACAACACAGATCTTGGAAGTTTGTCCCAGACTGCTGTAGTGGGGATTTGTCATTTGAGAAGCCTCTGGGAATGACTTGTCTTCAGAGGTTTTTTCCATCATTGATGAAAAAGTGAGATATCTTTTGCTTGCTTTTATTCTCCAGATTCTTTATTTAAATGAGAGTTGAAATTTTTTTTTCTTGCCCTCCTTCCTCTCCAGGAAACTGCAGATATGCTGAAGAGTCACATTAAGGAAGAGCTGATGCAAGGCGAGGAGGATGAATCTGTTTATGAGTCCATGGCTCATCTATCCACTGATCTGTTAATGAAGTGCTCCTTGAATCCGGGCTCCGATGAAGAGCTTTATGAATCCATGGCTGGATTTGTCCCGGGTGCTGCAGAAGATCTTTGTATGTATTTTCATAGAATTACAGAATCGTAGGAGGGTTTGGGTCAGAAGGTACCTCTAAAGCTCACCTAGTCCAAGCGCTCTGCAATGAGCAGAGCTATCTTCAGATCAGATTGCTCAGAGCCCTCTCTCTTACACACAGTAGCACCTCAGTTACAGCTTCTCTGCTCTCACCACAAGGAGACTATGCTGCAGTTCTAACATCAGCTGACTGATAAAATTGCTCTATACCTTTTTTAATTGCTAGTGTACAAGATCAAGAGCTGTTTCTTCAGTGTTTTGAGGACTCCCTGAACCCTGAGCAAATAAATTAACATATAGAAATGAGACTAAATTTTCTGCAGTGTCCTGTTTTTTCTTCCTGAGGACTGGGTACCTAGGAACATTCTGACACTGACAGAAAAGAACACTATATAAGATGTGATTTTACTGACAGCTGGGAAACTGAAGAACAAGAGCTGAGCTTTTAGCTCAACAACTTGAGAGCAAAAGAAAGTGAACATCTAGAAGTATGCATACCGAAAAATCATTATTCTAATCTGCTTGGTTTTTTGCTAAAAATAAAGACCTAATTCTGATAAATATGCATATGTTTAACTCTTTCATTATTCCATTAATATTCAGTGAGGCCAGTTGAAAATACCAAATTAAGTACCTATGTTAAACAATTGCTGTTCTTACTCACCTGTCTGTTTGGTCTGACTTCATCCCACTGATCTATTTTATGATTCCCATAATGGGCAAAGAACCTAGCTTCTTATATTTTAAGTACCTCCTTGAGGTACTTGAGGACTTCTAGTGTTTCTGCAGTTTTTAAGTGTGCTGCCTCAGGGGAAAAACTTTCTTTCTGAAGCATTTGGGCTTATGGGCTATATTGGTCCTGAGCTGTTTTTCTCCTCTTTTAGATTACATGATACTATAAAACACATTTTTGTTGATTATGGAATCCAGAAGCTTGTGTTGGGTCTTTCCTTGAAATCATAAACTCTTTTCTGCTAAGGGTTGTTGGCCACTGCAGGGTTAGTTTTGCTGCCAAAACCAGGATTATTCTGCCTTCAGGTGGAGATAAGCAGTAGATCGAGTTGGACTTGTAAGGAACAAAGCTGCTCTTGTTTGCAGTAATGAGAATGAGAGTTTCTAGATGTTTGATAGGTCTGCCTGTAATCAGTGCACCTCTGAATGGGCTTGATTGACTAAGTCTGTAGAGGGTTAAAAACCAGGCTCAACACTACTAAGCCGAATTTACCTTCTTCCAGGCCTGAAATTCCCAGATATCTCAGAAACTATGCATGGAATTTTCTTTCTTGTATGCAAATTGAGCTCCCTGTAATTTAGCACTTTTGAACTGGACTCGGAAAAGCCTCTCTTTCCCGCTTCTACTGGAGTTCTAGCATGTTGCTTCTGCACACAAGGCTCTGCTCCTTCTGTCCAGGAGTCTTTTAATGAAATTCTGTTTCCCTTACATGGTCTGTTAGTCTTTGCCTGAAGAATATTAACAGCTTGTCTGAACAGTGCTTAAAATTTACCTGTATCGTAGCAGTTGAAATTGGCACAGTCCTTGGCACTTAGATTGGTTCTCTCAAAGTGAAGGTGTTTCAGTATCTTTTAGAATACCAGCACACAGGCAACCCCCTGTTGGGGTTATTAATTATTAATTAATTAATAATTAATGGGAGTGCTGGCTGGTTTACAGCTGCCATCACAAATAGAGGATTCAGGCTTTTGTACTGACTTCAAGGTTTGTGAGGCTGGGTAACTAGGAAATCATAGTTTACTTCTATTGAGGTACTTTTCCTAGGAATTAGCCTTATGTAAGTAGATATGGCTGTAGTGTAGAGGATAATACTGGGGCTATTTTAGGTGTAGCCATACTGTGGCAGTGTGCCCATTTATTGTGATCAAGATTTCCTTCCACCATGGTTTTTCAGAGACTGATCAAAGGAAGATTAGATACCACAGGGTCAGTTTGTCTGGCAGGAACTTGTTTGAGAATAAGGTAATAGAGGACTGGAGCCATTGTAATGAGTTGAAAGTATTTCATATTCTCACATGTAACCCAAACCATCTAGTTTACGTAGTAGTAGATCTATGACATAGTAATAGATATGCCTCAAAAATTCACTTATATCGATAAGCCTTAACAATCCATTTATATCACTCCTGTTTTGTATATCATTAGGAACACGGTTACCTAACATTTTATTTTAGTTTTAAGATTAGTTTTAGCATTACAATGAGGTTGGCCTTTTTCTTTAAAATCAGAATTCTTCATGTCAAAACACTGAATTAACAAAGTATCTTATTGTTTGCTATCAGTCCTTTCTCAATCCTGAATTATCATCTGACCCTCTAAACACCTTTCAGATCCAAGTAATAACCTCAGCCAACTGTTTTGACTTTATTCCAATAAATAAAACAAACACTATATTATGTGTCATGGGGAAATTGCCTTTAATGTCTTGCTTTGCCAAGTCACATGGTTTCCTCTCAGGAGCACTGTACAGAGGCCAAAACTTTCACCTGGCTGACACACTCTCAGTAATAGCCAAAACTCAGTGCCTGCTTGAAGCCTTGTCAGAACTTCTCAATAGCATTGTTAGTCACTCTCAAGTGTAAGCATCAGGCAGCTGGAAAAGATTTGTGCAGAGTGGACTGAACATAGCAACTTTTTTGAGGAAAATGTCTGGTCATTTGCCCAGCTTCTTTGACTGTCACCATAAAGCAAAGGTGCAGTCAGAAATACCACACCAGTTTATTATATCATATTACATCGTTCCATGTATTTCAGGATATAATTAACAGGTTCATCTTTCTGTTTGGTTTTTTTTTTTTCAGATGTAGAGATGCTTCAATCCAAACCAGACACTCCAGTTGCTCGAGATGAAGTTTCTGTAACTACAAAAGACTCAATGCTCCGCAAGTTTTTAGAAGGTGAGACTTGTTTTGAGGGAAGGATGGCAGTAGCACAGTTAAAGCAATTAAATAGAACCTGAGACTTCTCCATGAACTCTTAAGGATAGGAGATAGCACACTGTTTGCTTGTTTCAGACAAAGGACTAATTCTCTGTAGTACTTTGTAGACCATCACATACAGTTTTTGGAATCCATTGGTCTGTTTGATTTGTTCACTACTGAAGTATGTTAGTTAACTGAAATTAATTAAATTAACTGTTCCTCAAGTTCTTAAAGAGAGTTAGACGATTTTTCACTATTTCTTCAAAACAATTGGTACAGGTGTAGTAGCAAACAGTTACGTGTTACTAGATGTTAATGACTTTTTCGAGTCCTGTCATGAAGGTCTTTGGCACATTTAAGTCACTGCAGCACTGGATGGTTTTGGCTGTGGAATGGCCAACTTGGTAAGAATATGGTACATAATGTATCCAGAGGGATCTAGTTCCGTGAAGTGGCCAGGTTGTTATTCTTACAAACTTTGCTCCATTGTAGGTGGTAGCATGGATGTGCCAGATTCTGAAGAAGGAGGTCACGAGCAGTCTGGTGAAGATGTGTACTACTCAGTGGAGCAAGACCCTTTTCCTCAGGAAATGGCTAACAGACCTCCAGTTCCTGTTCCAAGACCAGAAACTAGCTCTCCACAGCCAGACAATGAGCTGTACATCTCCAAAAGTGAGTTGGTTACCAGTGGAAATGTAGACCAGTAAACTGTAGAATGGCATTGACATGGGCTGCAGTTGCTAAATAAATGCCAGGATCCCTGGATTATTTGACTCTGGAGTTAGATTACCTTTGGGATCCAATTCCATATCTGTTTTTCATCTTTTGCCTACTCTGAAAATGTGGGGATGTTATATCCCAAGATCTTGGCCTAAGCTTGCTCTTCATGAAAACAGTAGGATTACAGATTACCCCCAAATGGTATAAACAAATCCAACTAAATAGGAAAGACCCTGACATTATGAGGACACAATTAAGCTAATAAATTGAGACATTGCTGATCTGTAATGGTATCATTGATTCAACTACATTTGTATAGGACATGATTTTATACCTCAATACCTCCCTCTGAGGTGGGGTTTTATTGAAATTGAAGAAGATTGTTCCTCTTAGTTTATTAGGCAGCTTTGGAAATCTTGGTCATATATCACAAATGTTCTAACAAGAACCACAATGACATGTGAGAGAGTAATTTCAGTGAGTTCTTCTTCCCCCTGTGACAGGACTATGGGGAAGTCATGTCCAGATTTCTCTTAGAGGTGGCTGAGCTAAATTCTTTGAGGTCAATAGAAAGGGAATTCTACTGTACAAATCTTTCTTTTCTTCAATGGACTTAGAAGGGTAACAGAAGCTGTAATGCAGTGCAGAATTGTGTGTGCTTGCCATATTCATCCTTGCTATTTCTGTCTTCATGAGATGCAGCTCAGTATCTAAAGAATGTTTCTTTTGCAGTTTTTGCACAGAAGGCTCAAAGGCCTGAGAATATTTATGTCCCTAGAGGAAGGGTTAAAAAAGGTAAGTCAGAAGTTCACCATGAAAATCCTTTCAGGAATTGAAAAGTATATCTGTTAAGGTAGCATCATTTGTGTGAAATACGACAGAATAGACTGTTTTACAAAGCTCTGGGGATAATAGTCCTCTGTGAATGACCCAGCCTTTTTGACCTTTTGTGACACTGGAAACTTTTAAAGTTCAGAGTGTGAGGGGAGCACATCTCATGTCTTGGGAATTCTTTATATTACAAATGAGTTAGAAAATGCCAGCATCAGTAGAATGAGTTTTCAGTTTCTGGACTTAAAATATACAGATTACCTAGAAAGAGTCTAGCTCTGCAACTGCTAAGGTAAAAGCTCTGTTCTGTGAATTGCTGAGGAAGCAGGGTACTTTAAGGAATATGTTTTGTGCTCTTTAATAAATTATGTTTTTAAAAGCAGAGCTTATCCCTGGGATATATTTGTGTACAAGGCTACTTCTCAGCTGGGCTTTTAGACCTGACAAATAGCAGGATGGCCTAAGAAGGAAACACTTCTTAGGAAGCACTCAGTCTGTAATACTTTTTCTAATGTCTGCTGGATCAAGGGTGCTTGATCTCTTTGTATTCAGTGAGGAAGGCAGATGTCACAAGTTTAATAATATTTTTGCTGGTGTTCTCTTCAGAGACAATAGTCAGGCCTGTAAGGGACCTGTCTCAATCAAGTATATATGATCCGTTTGCTGGAATGAAAACCCCGGGTCAGCGGCAGCTGATTACATTACAGGAGCAAGTGAAAATGGGCATCCTCACCGTGGATGAAGCTGTACTTCATTTTAAGGAGTGGCAGCTGAACCAGAAAAAGAGATCAGAATCATTCCGGTTCCAGCAGGTACAGACTTACGCTACTGTTTAAGAAATACAGCTGTCTCTCATGGTATATATCACAAGCTGCTCAGCGTGGGTACATTTTTTTTTCCCTGGTTGGAGCAGAAAGACTGCTAACATTGTAGTTAGCACTCCCCAGCTAGCAGAGTTCTCTCCTGCCATGGGGGAGCTGTTCCCAGTAAGCAGCAGGCAGGTAGCAGTTTTACAGATCTGTTTGTCTTGCAGTAATGTTGTTAGTTTTTGAAGATCTGTATACAAGGAATTGGATCAAATCCAGTTGGCTAAATCACCTTTCTAGAGGTCACCTAGCACCTGCCTGCTAGCAGGAGACTTCTGTGATGACCATTGAACTTGTCGGTTCTCATCCATTTCAGATCAGTGAAGACTCTGTCCCAGATGGTGTATTGGCTGTAAAGTCTTAGTTGGTAGATGATCTGATTTCTCCCTGCTTGTTTATTGATGGCTACAGGACTGTTCTTTTCAGCTGGGCAAGTCATTAGCAACAGCAGACAGTAAAAACTAGCAACAGTCATTAGTAAAAGCAGAATGTTTGGGTGGCTTAACTGAATGAAGGAGTTATTTTGTTGGCAGCAGTGACATAATGACTGGTGGAACTATCAGTCATAGTTTAGTATTTTCATTCTCAAGTTAGAATGAGGCTCCCTCTTTGAAACCACTGCCTGCTTCTTTTGGAGCCTTTTGTTCATGCTGTGACAGTCTGGTCTCCAATGGGTGATGTTTTGGAAACTGTCAGAACAAAGGCAAGGCTTTTCTCCTGATTCTCACTTGGAAAGGTCCTCTCTACCCAGAAACCATCAGAGGAGTTCCTTCTTCTGTCAGAGAATAACCCAGTGCTACTTCAGTAAATTGATGTAGAAGAGACGAAGTGGCATCTCTGTGCCCCGTGCCATGAGCAGCTTTCAAAGTCTCTGCTCCAAATTTTGCTTCATGGTACATCAGTTGCTTCATCTGCTTTTTTACCTATTCAGGGGTTTCCGTCTCTCAGATCTGTACGTATTTCCCTGCTGAAAAAAAAAGTCTTTTTTTCTCCTTATGTTTTTGTACTGTAAGGTGTAATATGCTGCCACACCATGGTGAAGAGACCTTGCTCCTAGTTACAGTTCTTCATTGGGGATATCCTGAATTCTGAGTTGTCCCTCACACTCTGGGATGCATGGCAGCCTTTTTTGTCCCTGGAGTCAGAATTCTGTTCATTAGGACAGAAAGGACTTGGCAGTTACTAGATCGTGGGTCTTTTTTCTGTGCCAGTGTCACAGTGCAAACAGAAAATACAGGGAGTTCTAGACCCAATCAGCTGCTTATCTGCAACTGCCAGTGAGTATGACCTTAATATACATAATGAACATCAGAAAAACTTGGCTTGTGAAAGGCACACATGGGTTTCTGAGAGGAATAGATTAAAACCTATTGACATGGTTTGGACTTCAGCCAGGTCTAGCAAGCTTTGTTACAGCTTGGCTGCAAAGTTAGCTAAAATATAGTATTGGTTTTGTCAAAAAGCTGCTCATCTTCCGTTATCCAAAGCCCTGAAAAGAGTATCTTGTGATGTTTTTAGGAAAATCTGAAACGTCTACGAGACAGCATAACCAGGAGGCAAATGGAGAAGCAAAAAAAAGACAAAAGTGCAGGTAACAGTCTTTGGTTCTGATATTCTCTGGTAATGAAGCAGCTAACCATATTAATAAGCTCTTCAGGCAGAAATGTCTGTATGTATTGTGGTTCTGTGATATTTTAATGTGCACATCCCTGTGCCATTTGGCAAAAACATAGGGAAGTTGCTTTGCTCCTCACTTTCACAGCCAAGAAAAGGATGCCCAGATCTGGTGGGTGCATCTTGATTCATTCATGTACAGTTATGATTGTCCTTATGCAATTGGATTTAACTCTCTTAAGTGCAAAACTGTCTCTTGGAGGCTATAATTGCATAGACCTTTCTGAGCTGTTCATTTTCCCATCCAGGTCTGGAAATTACAGTACCCATTCGACATTCTCATAATACTTTGGGGAAACCAGAATGTGGAATATATGAATACACCCCCAGGAAAAACGTCTTTCCGCCAAAAATAGAGTTAAAACGAGGAGACTGGAAAACAGAAAGCACATCCAGCACAACAAGTAAGCAAGCTCTTGAGTGTCACCATCCCTACAGGAAAGCTGGATGGAACACACTTCCCCAGCCTGACCCTGGAGTCAACCCAGGGGACAGGATTTCTGTTTCTGAATCCCAGCACTGACAATGCCACCCCAAACCTTGCATGCCCCAGGCCAGCTGTTCTCAAAACAGTAAAAGCAAGTCCAGGTGTGCATCAAGTGGTTTGGGCATCTTTTGTCTGCATCTCTGCAGGAGGAGAACCTGAAAGCTGAGCAACAGATTCCCTTGAGCCTTCTCAGGGAAGGCATACCACCTGTCTTCTGTTCTTAAAAGTAGATGGCAGCTGCTCTCTTATTGGAAAGAATGCTCCAGCAGGCTGTGTGCTCTTCTTGCCTGAAGGGCAGTTATATTTCAGGCTGGAAACCAGTCTCTACATGTTGTTTCTTCAACTATTGTACATAAAGGACAGCATTTTTCATTGGTAACTGTGGGACTTCTTGAGTGACTTGGGCAGTCTGCACATTTTTATAATCTTTGCTTTTCGTCAGGTTTAATTTGTGCAAATTAAATCCCTGCATTCTTGCTCTTACTGCAGACTGAGCAATTCTTGCTGAAATCATTTAGGATCAGTTTGGTCCTTTGAAAGGAAACCTGAGTTCCTGTGAGGTTACTACATTTGTAACTCTTGGCAAGATGCAGCTGGCATACATCCAGAACAGGTGCCAGAGGCAGCTGGCTGAGCCAGTAACTTGCATACAAGCAGATGTGAGAGAAGTGTTAACAAGTCTGCAGAGCTCAATGTGTGCAGCAGTGGAGCTCTTTCTCATGGTGTGATTGTGAGAATGGATCCTACCACAGTATTTAGCACTCTTAAGTGCTGCTGTTTGTACCAGCTGATGAGACTAACCAAAGCTAGCAGGGAGGGACTGCGTCTTAGGAGAAAACCTCTCTAGCCACCATTTCAGTGTAGAGGTTTCTGAATACTAGTGTCCCAGTATTTCACAGCCTTATAGAATATTATCTGTTTATGACTGAAACCAGCCATAGCAGTAGGATATGTTTGTGAGTTGCTGTCACCTTTGGAGATGGCATGACGGATTGCAAAAACAATCCCTACTCTGAGTCTATGACAGTTAAATGGGTTTGCATAGATGGGTGCCAAAGATGGTTTGAACAAACTTGTTTTCAGCTTGGAAATAGACTAGGAAGCATTCCTGTGATGAGTAAGGATTGTTCTAAGAGGAGGTAGTAAACAGTTGTTTGGAACAATAACTTCTTAAGCAGTCACTTACTCCAGGAATGAATATGTGACAGTGCTCAGAGCCATCTACCTTCATGCAGTCGTTAAAGATAAGGGAGTGATAATTTAAATGTATGTAAGTGTTGGGTATGTAATCTTTTTGAAAATATTTGCCTGACTTGCCAGGTGATACTGGCATTGGATCTTTTCAGTTAGATTATGGTTGTGAGTATTTAACCAGAAGACTGGATAAAGAAAGATAAGGCAGAAATCTTCTAGAAAGAAAGCATAATTGAATTGTTTGTTCCTGTGGTTTGTGTTGTGTGAAATGCTGCTGTTTGGATCCCAAACATGTGAAAATAAATGAATCTAAACAAGCATTAATTATGTGTGCAAGAATTAAGCATAAGTTAGAAAGAGCCCTGAGTTAGGGATTTGCAGTTAAATCACCAGGGTGTATTAATCAGTTTTTCTCTTGCTTACTCACTCCAGGTAGTGCAAGTAACCGCTCCAGCACTCGGAGCATATTGAGTGTCAGCAGTGGGATGGAAGGGGACACTGAGGTAAGCTCTCACCTCTGCTACATACTGCTCTGCTATCCTTAAGTACCTGGCTTCGTTTTCATGCCAAAAAAAAAAAAGGAGCTCAGAACTGGCATTGCATTTATAGAAATGCCAAAACATAGCCACTTCTTTTGTAAAGCTACCAAGAACCAAATTCTTGCTGTTCTGTAAACACTTCTCTTCATTTTGTAGGACAGTGAAGTCCCAGAAACGGCGAGGAGCCGCAGCCCAGTTCCTCACCAAGTAGAGAGGCTTCCTTTCCCAGAAAGGCCTCCCAGAGTGCCTCCTCGAGGTGCAAGCAGGTAAAATGAAAATGCAGCTCAAATGTGTGCTTTCAGTGAATCCATATGGAGACCTTGGACAGAAGACAAGGCAGTTAGCAAGGCAGGAAGTGAATGTGTTTTTGAACGAAGTCTACCAGACTGCTGTCAACACACACTGTTNATCTTTTCAGTTAGATTATGGTTGTGAGTATTTAACCAGAAGACTGGATAAAGAAAGATAAGGCAGAAATCTTCTAGAAAGAAAGCATAATTGAATTGTTTGTTCCTGTGGTTTGTGTTGTATGAAATGCTGCTGTTTGGATCCCAAACATGTGAAAATAAATGAATCTAAACAAGCATTAATTATGTGTGCAAGAATTAAGCATAAGTTAGAAAGAGCCCTGAGTTAGGGGTTTGCAGTTCAATCACCAGGGTGTATTAATCAGTTTTTCTCTTGCTTACTCACTCCAGGTAGTGCAAGTAACCGCTCCAGCACTCGGAGCATATTGAGTGTCAGCAGTGGGATGGAAGGGGACACTGAGGTAAGCTCTCACCTCTGCTACATACTGCTCTGCTATCCTTAAGTACCTGGCTTCGTTTTCATGCCAAAAAAAAAAAAGGAGCTCAGAACTGGCATTGCCTTTATAGAAATGCCAAAACATAGCCACTTCTTTTGTAAAGCTACCAAGAACCAAATTCTTGCTGTTCTGTAAACACTTCTCTTCATTTTGTAGGACAGTGAAGTCCCAGAAACGGCGAGGAGCCGCAGCCCAGTTCCTCACCAAGTAGAGAGGCTTCCTTTCCCAGAAAGGCCTCCCAGAGTGCCTCCTCGAGGTGCAAGCAGGTAAAATGAAAATGCAGCTCAAATGTGTGCTTTCAGTGAATCCATATGGAGACCTTGGACAGAAGACAAGGCAGTTAGCAAGGCAGAAAGTGAATGTGTTTTTGAACGAAGTCTACCAGACTGCTGTCAACACACACTGTTAGGAATTGTAAGGTCATTGTTTCTCCTCTGTAATATGTGGAGGAATCTGTTTCCTAGTTGGTAATAAGGCTATTGCAGTGCTGTCGCTGTGATTCATGCACAGCAAGGGACAGCACTAGTGGAGCACACAACTCTTGCCATAGTAAGACTGACCCAGGTGCAGTCACATCCTGCCCTTGGCAGAGAGTTAGTACCTGACCCTCCTGAGAATATCCTCTTGGAATGTACAAAGTGTAGTGCAGGGGAAAGTTTCTTTTGGCATTCTCTTGGACTTTTTTCTTTTTACAAAGTTCAGATCTCTCCAAAGCATACATGTTTACATGTGTTACTGGCCTCAGAGAAAGAACTGCACTGGTTTTATAAAAGTTGAGGCATTTTGCCTTGATTTTATCACAAACTTAAATAACTTGTAAACATTCCTTTAGTCCAACCAGTGCAAGTCTATGAAATCTATTCCCCAAAAAGTTCTCTCAGTACAGATGCCAATAAAATTCTCAAGCTGTTAAAGCAGTAACTGCCGCTGTGTGGGTGCAGCAAGTTCTGTGTTGTTGGCTTGACTTTGGCAAGGATATAGCTGGAATTTGTCTGCAGTTAGTTTGAAGAAAGGTTTTGAATCTTTTGATCTCTTCCTTTTGCATCTTCATTCCAGGAGAAAGCTACTGTACTATCAAAGTTTTACTCCAACCAAACTATTACAGCATCTCTTTCTAGTAATAGTAGAATTGCTTCAGCTGAAGAACAGAAGAAATAGCTTGGACAGGAACAGTGCTCTGGCAGCTTGGTATCTGCTCTGTTGCTGAATCAGATAGCCTGTTTTTCTTCCTGTATGACTATTGCTTGTACAGTATTCTTACATATGATGTTATTGCATGCAATGTGTTGTTCCAGAACTCTGTTTTCTACTGCTTTTACATGCATTTTCATTCTCTGTCTTTTTATAGGCCTGTAAGCTGTGAAGGCTTTTATCCTCCACCTGTGCCCCCAAGAGGTCGCTGAATCTCTCAACATCTGTGGAATATGAGATTTTTTACTGTTTATATATGTGTTTGTACAGATTTTTTTTTTGCTGTCTTAAATTATTTATAAGTGGGACCCAAATAATTTCATCCCCTTTATCCTCCCTGAAGCACTGGTGACTTTTCCCATGATTTTCACTGGGACTTCTTGGCGTTCTATAACTTTTCTTTAGTTGGAAGAATTTTGGTGCTTTGGGGCTTCAAGAAAAGGTATCATCATTGGGAAGAACAGTGACGTGTGTCTTGGGAGCCCTGCACCAATACAAAGTTGCCATTTGATCAAGAAAGCACAGGTGTCCTTTTAGGAACTAAATCCTGATAAGCATTGTTACCAAACCCCTCAATACAGCCTACCAGGGCTTGACTGGAAAACATGCTTGAAAAAGTAAAGAAAATAAGATATTTGAAGAATGTATATTACAGCAGGAGCAGGTGAATGTATTACTGCTTGGCATGACATTTTGGATACAGTTATACTGACCTTTCAGAAGGTGTAGCATCCCCCTCTAGCAACCATTAAACCATGGGGGGATGAGAAATTGTCCGTCTTCAAGAATGTATTTTGCACACAGCCTTGAAAATACTTTTCCTTTTCCTGTTCCCTCCTGGAAGAGGACAGACAAGGTATTGTGTGTGCTGTATTTACCATGAAAATTCCCAAGACAGATGTTAAGGGACCTTCTGTATCACAAACCAGTTGTACCTTTTTCAGGGAGGGTGTGGGTATGGTGTTACAAAATCACATGACTGAGCTCTCAAATTAGAGAAGGAATTGGTGGCAGTGCTGTGTTCTGTATCTCTTAGATGTGGCCATTATAGCAGCAATATGAAGGCATTTCACTTCATACTCTGGAACAGTAGTAAGTCTCCAATTGTCGCTGCACACCCCTTACAAACATCAGCTGTGTTTTAGCTGGCTGCAGTGGAAGCACAGCCTGGGGGCTGGACTGTGCTTGCTCTACTTTCCTTTCCACCAGTGAACCTGCAACAGCTATGTCCAGCCTTTTTTCTCCCTGAGGGCTTACAAACTTCAGGAGGCTTCCTGGTTTGGCTCTCTTCCAGGCCTTGAAATCTTCTGTGCATATCCCAACCCTTGGGGAACAAGTTTAAGGCTCTGGTTGTCCGTGAGTGACAGAGATGGGAATTCTGCAAGATAACGTTCAGGGTAGAGAATTAAACCATTACCTACTTGGTTTTCAGGGATGAAAGAGGGGGAATGGCTTGAAGAAAACAGAGATAACATCTGTATTAGGTGATCCCTCAGGTACAGGTAGGACATGTAGAGCTTCTGTCCAATCATGTCCGCTCCCCTTCATCTGTAGGAGAGCAGGTGACAAGAGTTGCAGTTCCTTTCTCTTGCAGGGTGGCAAACCCAATGTGTCAAGCTGCAGCTCGATGTCCTTTCTGTTTTGGTTTTTTTTTTATTATTTTTTAAAGGAACCTCAGTGCTGTCTCCATTAACTCTGGCACTACAGACTCTCAATGACAGTTTGCTTTTGTTCAGAGTAGCCAGGGGAATGGTGAGGGGAGAGTTGCCTTCCTGTGCTCTTCTTGGAATGAAACAAGGTTTCCAGCACTATTAGCTCAAATTGGAGGGAGGTTTTGGTGCTGAAATGAGGAAAATAGTAGCAAGGATAAATGAAGAAATCAGGCATAAAAGAGATAAACCAAAAGAAGAAATTCAGCAGCTTGATTGTCTCCAGCTGTCACATGCTTTGGTTTGCACACAGCTCCCTGGTTTTGCTCACAAATTCCCTATCTTCTTGGTGCTGATTGCAGCTGTGCCCCAGATCTTGGAGCTGTGATGTAGTAAGAGGAATTTGTCTGCTTTCACATCTGCCAGGTACAGCATAAAGTAGATTTGTAGGATGTGGGTAAAACTTACAAGGCAGGGAAGGAAGAGCAAAATATGTAAGGGTATCATGCAGATTTCCTTTCAACACTGTTGGACTGAAGCAGCCCAGGAATCCGTCTTTCCAAGCTAATTTTCAATTCTGCATCCCCTCCATGTTATAGCCAAATGTCCTCTATGGGAGGGATTTATCTGAACATTTGCCTTTGCAGAATCCTAATACCATGGTTGTGAACTGGATTTTTATTGCTTGTGCTGTGGAGAGATGATTATATCTGAATTGCTGAAAAGTAGCTCATAAGTAGCCTTTCAGTCTGTCTCCTATTTGAAGCTTAGATACTTCATTACTCGTGACCTGACCTATCACATGAAGCCAAATGCTGGGGCTCTGGTTTGGAGGAGAGGTGAGCTGGGAAAAGGGGAGCTGAGCCATACCATAAATGCATTCTGTTCAGACCCCTTCTGCACTGCTTAAGGGAGGGAAATTGAAGATGCAGCCGTAGTTTCAGGCGTTCCTGTCTCACTTCTGCTGGATTAGTGAGGGATCTCAGTGACCAACTATCACCCTATTGAGGAGAAAAGGAACAGCATTAAAATGGCTTTACTGTTAGATGCAGGTAAACAATTAGGATGCAGGCATGACTTCCAAGTCTCTTACAGGCCAGCAGTGATGCACTTGCTTAGCCACCAAAGTGTGTGTTGCACTTTGGGTTGGATTCATCTAGTTGCTTTAGTCCTCTAAAGAGGAAAGAGTCCTCTTTCATCTCAATGTATGGAGTCCCTGTATCTGTAATTAGTGCTGGTGAGCATGTGGTGTGTGTTGCTTCCATCCAGGATGAGAAGTGCACTGAAACTGAAGATCAGAAGAGACCAGAGAAGAAAACAGAGTGCATACAGATTGCTGATTACTTAAGAATGTGCTTGGGAGGGAAAGTGGGAATGAATAGTGTTTCTGCTGCATATTAGAGTTCAAGGACTGAACAGATAATAAAATTGCTGGTAAAAACTTAAGTGACTTGGCCAATTGTAGGGGCATCAACCAATACACCAGCCTCGGGTGGCAGCTGGCAGGCCTGGGGAAAGTGTTTGTTCTTTGTACAGCATGCCTTGCAAACCTTGCTGCAACAGATGGCTCTGGTTGGCCCTGTTGCTGACTGAGAGACTTAAGTTCTGAATAAACTGAAGATGCTGAAGCCTCTTCTCTCTGTCTCCCAAGGGTAAGCTACTCTGTTTTGGACTGAGATGCAATGACTAGAAAGAAACATATGGTGTTATCAAAACTGTCTAGGTTTTCTTTTTTTTAGTCTGTGTGTGTGTAATACAGGCATAGCTTTTACATGGGTTTTGGCAAGTATCTCTCTCTACAGGGACCTTGCTTCTACTGAAATAGTACATGTACTCTCTGGAAAAGGCTTTGTATAAATGTACCTTGTGAAATACGTTCAGGGAAGGTAGACTGAATGTGTAAAACCACAAAGGGGAAAAGCTTTTAGCATAGGTATGGTGGTAACAGGGAATTCTGTTTTCTGTGTCATTCTTACAAAGCACAGATGACATGTAACAGCATGGAGTTCCTGCCTTTTGCTCATGTCATTTTTTGTCTGTCTGCTTATTTGTTGGCTCTCTTTATTTGAGAAGATGGTATAGCGCCCCTCCCCCTTTCTTTAAGAATATATGATAGCTTTTGAAATTTTTTCTGTATTTGTTTAATTTAAAAGTTGTCTGATGAATCAATGTTCAGTACCATGAGCTTTTTGGATTGGGGGCTTTTTTGGTTTGGGGTTTTTTGTTTGGTTTTTTTTTACTGTGGACTTGTAGTTTGAGGTAGGTCCAAGTTTGGAGGCAGGTTTGTGGGTTTTGTCTTAGCCAGTACTGACAGAAACCTTATCCTGAGCGTGCTCCTCGTGTGGTTGTGCTGCTTCCGCACTTGCCCTGGGCCCCGTGCTCCCGCTGTTTGTGTGAGGGGTGTAGAGAATGGGACTGTTTATTTCACGGAATCACAGAATCGATGAGCTTGGAAAAGACGTCTGAGAGTGTCGAGTCCAACCTATGACTGAACACCACCCTGTCAATTAGACCATGGTACCAAGTGCCATGTCCAGTCTTTCTTTAAACACCTCCAAGGCCAGTGACTCTACCACCTCCCTGAGCAGCCCCTTCCACTGTTTGATCACCTATTCCCAGAAGAAATTGTGCCTACTCTCCAAGCTTGAGGCTATGTCTCCTGTCCTGTCACTGGTTCTTTGGGAGAAGATACCGACCCCCGCCTCACTATAGCCTCCTTTCAGCCAGTGGTAGAGAGTGAGAAGGTCTTCCCCTAAGCCTCCTCCTCTCCAGGCTCAACAACCGCAGCCTCCTCCGCTGCTCCTCACAGGCCTTGTGCTCTAGAGGGTACTTGTATAGAGCCTTGCTGTTCCCAAATACCTTTAGCTTACTTTATCCATCAAAATGAAATACCAACTACACTTCCATCACGTGAGAACGGAGCTTCTACGCGCTCCTCCTGGCCGTGCTGTGCCCGAGGCCGGCGGGGCGCGGGCACCCTGGGTCCCGCCCGCCCCCCGGTCCCTCCTGGGCGCCGCCCACCCGGCGGGGCTCCCGTAGCGCTCC